>JXUT01149312.1:0-22052 GCA_000934455.1 Apostichopus parvimensis | reverse complement strand
AATCACATGGTGCATGAAAAAAAAATGTTCTTGTTAATGTATCACCTGATAGGTCATGCTGCTTACTAGTGTCAGTGAGGAAGAATTTTTCAGGAACTGCTGTGCGAGAGTGGAAGACTCAATCGACGTCAGGGACAATTTTCAGCATCCAGCTCGTATTCTCAGCTTTCTAGTCGGGTCGAGAGGCAAGAACGAAGTCATGGCCATTGGCGGACCTTGGTCACCTTCTCTGGACGGCGCTGATCCAGCTAATGATAAAAGTGTTCTGATTCGGACAGCTATAAGAACAACTAAGGCATTGGCGGGTATTGACCTTAGTGCTTGCGGACAATGGTAAGAAATTAGTCGCTTCAAATTGCTAAGAAGAATTTGAAAGGAAAAACCAAAATTTGGAAGATCAACCTTGTTTTTCTAAACATGCCAAATTTCACTCTCTCTCTCTGATTTTGCTGCCAAAACTCCTCGTTAGTTTGACGAGCTTAAAAACCTATGCCTCGATCAGCATATTGATAAGAGTGTCCCTTATCAACAGGGTTTACTCTCTAACTTGCATTGTTCTCTGGTCTCTTAAAATGAAACAATGGTTTTCCTATTTCACTTGCTCATTGACAACGTAAAGTTAACATTTAATGATCCAGCAAAGTTTGTGTGGGTGTAGTTGAAACTCAAAACTTCCTTGGCGTCAAGCAAGCTGTATGATCCCAGACTTTATCTCCTGAAAGTTTGATAGAGATAGTCTTCTCTAAAAGGGCTCGCTCCATACTTGTTGAAATTTGGCAGTTTTCGAGGAAAAGGAGTTTCTAACTTAATTGGTCTCATAGCTATTTCTTCTTGTGGTCTAACTAAGCACATAATACAGTTAATTATGTGGTTCGTTTGATGCTCAAGAGCTTTGTTGTTGCAAGCTGTAGAAGGAACGTTTTCCTCTTAACAATGCATGCTGTAGCATGAAAATTCACTGTAAATGTGTGAAAACTGAATAGTTTGGTTTAATAAGGTTTGAAAAATATTGTAGCAATATGTCGTGTTACCCTATATTTTGTGCAGTCGGAGCTAGGAACAAATTCTACAGGACTTCTTTGTCTTAGAAAGTAATGAAGTGGTTGGGAGAGGAAGGGGAGAGGTTATTAAATTGCTTCCCCCTCCGCTGTTAGCTGTTTGTAACACCAATGCATGTTGGTGGGCTTCAAAGATGGTACCTTATAGCATGAAGCAAATTGAACAACTCGTTGCTGTATGTTCTGCTGTCGCTTGCTTGTGCATCCTGTTGGGTGGGTCTCTTAATACCAATTTTTAGTATCTTATCCAGTTTTAATAGTCAGACATACATGGAAATTAATTAGTGGGATTTCTTCTTAGGAAGGTAGATGCTAATAGGTAGCACAATTCAATATGCCCTTGCCACCACCATCACAACAACTTCTGCACCCCTCCCTCGCCTCACCTCTCCCTGTAAAAAATGGAGATAGTGCGACAGTTAGTTGGGCTTTCAAACAATTCAGTTATAAGAATTGAAAAAAAAAGGGGCTTTAAAGATTGGTGAGAAAATGTTCCCTTACTTTAGTAGTATTCAAGTCTTTTACAGAATAGTGCATATAATCAAAATAGTCTTAAAAGAGAGAAACTTTGCACTCCATTTTTGGCCCTTGACTAAAGCCTGTTGGCTTTCTATGTCTGCTACCGGAAAATTGTACAATTGAATCCACCAGCTGAAAATGCAAGTGCTTTAAACAATTCTACTGGCTTAAAAATTAAATTCCCAATGGTAGTTACATACTCTTATTCCAATAAGAAATAAATACGAGCAAGATTTAGGAATAAACGGTGGAGAGGCATTCACTCTGACTAGTAACTGAGTGAACTATGCTACTGTCAGTGGAGTTAGTTCGAGTGCAGTACACAGTGTCTTAGGTTTATATGAACTGCTGGAAACAGACAATATGAAATGGCAATTGGCAGAATGCTGTATTCCTGATTTAAAGACCGTATTTTAGTAGTGTAATAAGTAAAATGTCAGGGTAAGATTTATTCAAATGGACAACTGACATTAATTTATGCAGATTGGAAAACTTTAGTTGTTCCTATGATACAGATTAGTACTCAATGGAAGCAGATGTATAAAATCAGGTCTTTCTTTGTGTTTTGTGGGGGAGGGGAGGGGGGAGCATGGGTAAGTTTCCATCCATGTGTCTCAGTTAAAAAAGAAGTAGTTTTTTTGCATGCTTAATATGTTATGAATTTGCTCAGTTCATTGTGCACAAAAAAGAAAAGAAAATGCTGTTTGTCTAATGATTTTATACTCCAAGGGTCTGTGATAGAAGTGTATTTCTGGTCTAATATGAATGTTTAAAGCATGAACGCTAACAATTGATATGCAGTACCCTCTTTGTTCTATTTCTATCATAGGCTTCACCGTCAGTTTAACAAATTTAACCCACACCTAACACCCCCTATTCATGTAGTCGCTGACGTTTTCTGGCCTAAGAAGCAAAAAGAAAACAGAGAAAAAGTTTCTGTGGCACTATTTCTAGCAAGGAATATTTGTTAAATTTTAAAGCACTCACCCGTGAGCATGCTAGTTTTTTGATATTGCTTATGCAGTTACCCTGTTGCATTTGGTTCCTCTTGTGTTCTTGAAATATAGGTCAAAGGTCACTGTGTGTGCATCTGTCAAGCTCTATATGTTGTTGATAAATTTGGCGCAAAACGAACGTGGAAAAAGACAGAAAGACCTTATTTTTACCTAACACTATAGGTAGACATCGTCTCCCCCATTTTCAAAGTTTTTTTTATTGTTTTTTTGTTTGTCTTAATTATTAACCCTATTTGTATAGTCATTTTCTAAAAATTGCTATTCAAACCAAAGAAAATACATATATCTGCAGATATAGGATCATGTGAGATTTAGCCCAAGGGATCACCTGCAACAGCAATTTTCATAGGTCCATGAAAAAGGCTTTACAGATCTTGACTAGTTAATCGGTCAATCATCGGCATGATGAAGGTTATCAGAGGTCCACAGCATCCCGTCTGCTCAGTGCCTTCATTGTTGTACTTGAATGCCTGCCCTGCCCTACCCCCCACCCGCCCCCCTTCCAAACTGTGTCGTACAGTGGGAACTCCTTATCATTAAATTTTACCATTCAAATTCCTACTAGGTATCGTTTCCTGGAGATCAGATACCACCGTGGGGAGCAAAAAGGTCGCCTGAAACCTCGTGTGGAAACGGTGGTTATTTTCGTTCCCGACGTGTGGAACCTCACGCCAACCAAGACAGAGTGGGAGGCTCTGTCAGCATCTTACAAGAAAAAATTTATGGCCAAGTACAGTGCAACGTCGTCATTGTCATCATCAGTGAAGAAGGAAGGTGTATCTCCGCCCCCATCGGTTGCATCACAGATGATCCCTAAACAACAGGCACTGCTGCTCTTCTCATCACTTGTTAATCTATACTGTCATAATTTTAGTTTTTTTTTATTTTATATTTTGTCTATCGAGTACAAAATTCCCCTTTTTCATTACATTTTTTTTTTTTAAACTTCTTACGTTTTCTTACTTTTTATAATTTTATTTTTTTGAAGGAGCTATTCGTATATATGTTCTGATGTCATTTTTTTTCACACATTTTCCACTTTTCCTAGACACAAGATAAATCCCGCCCCCCACCTCTCCCCCCTCATGGGGGCTACATAGGTAAAGCATAACACCCATCCGAACTTTCACCTCCTTGGCCTGTCGCTCTCTACTTTATGTTGTCTTCGTGTCCTTGCCTGTGTTCTTCTGGAGAGTCTTTTCTTTGCACTATTTTTACAGGTTTGACCTTTGACTTGACCTTTGAACCCATAGCAGACTGTCATGATGTCATGGATGTTTGTGAATGTCCAGTTGCGAAAGTCCAGTTGCGAAAGTGGACACAAAGAGACCAAAAAACCAAACACATCAAAATGATTCAAATATGTTTTTTCAAAAAAAAACCTTCAAAGGCTTTTGAGAGCTTGGTAAATAGCAGGTAGTCACAACAATTTCAGAGTGCCGTAAAGAAATTGATAGTTTTCAATTTTTGTTTGCATCTCCTGCAAAATGGGAGAACAAGATGTGCAAGCTTTTTAGTTGTTGTGGTTACTTGTTATTTTCTTTCTGTGAAGTTAATTCCCATGTTTTAAGTTACAAGAAGTCTTGACACGTTGGACATTTTCTAAACTCTACCCCTGCTGTTTTCTGTTTTTGCAGCCTCAGCAAGAGAAATCTGTGACTGAAGAGAAAGTAAAGATCAAGGTGGAGCAGGACGAGAAAGAAGCAGTGGTAAAAACCGAAGAAAGTAGCGAACAGGTCCTGGATGAGATGGAAGAGGACCAGGCTAATGCAGCTGAAAATGAGCCCAAAACTCACTGGAATGACCTGGACCCCAAAACAATGAAAGTATGGGAATCAAGTTTGTTCTGTCTTTGTGTTTTAAGGATAAGTCAAAATACACCCCCCCCCCTCCCCATCCCCACTTCTTCCTCCCTCCTGCCCATCCCCACTGAAGAGAGAAACAAAAACAGTATTTTCAGCCTAGCATAAAACAGGCACATTTTGTCAATTTGTTGGATTAGCTTGCAACGTTGTACGGTAAACTTAGGATATTTTAGATTAAGTAACCATTGCCTCAATGTCGTTTTGTCTGGAGTAATTTTCTTCCATTTCCATCGGTAAATAGGTCGTATATTTGAAAGTAACTTCTTTTTTAAGAGCAATTTTTATTGTTGTTGACCCTTATCTGCCCTCCTGTTTGAAATGTTATGATCTGCTGCTCAAACAGGAAATTTACTTCTTTTTTTTTTTTTATATCATTTTAAATTTTTTTCCAGTTTTATGAGGTTCACAAAATTCAGTCTAAATCATGAAATGGGGATATAAATTTTGAAATTCACTGGCATCTGCTGCAAATATGTTATGTTGACATTCATAATGTATCAGGAGGTTCACTTCAAATCATTGAACGAGTATCACAGAACCAAAAGAGTAGTTGTTCGTTAAACAACTAAATCATATGAAAGAAGTTAGAGAATTGTAATAAAATGTTTTTGAAATTGAGTAAGTGCCTGAAATGTAAAAGACAGGACGTGATACCATTGGGGACAATAATGCCTTGAAATAAAAATAGTATTGTTAATTGCTAGTTTCTTTTCATGCACAGACCATGTAATAAAAACAGCAGTCAAGGTCCAAATGGCCATAACACATTCCATGCTACGAAATGTTCTCTGCAACAACAAAATTGTCAATATCGTGAAAATGAATCGTTGGAATAGGTCATATATACCTAACAAGATTTTATTGTTTACCTCATTTGTTTATCAAGCATGTAGCTGAAAGGTATGACTCCCTTGGCAAACCCCCCCCCCCCTCGCCCATTGACTTCAATTAGTGTGATCACTAATGTTGCTGGGGTACAAGTTCTCCCCTCCCATCACCATATACCTTTGGTCTATCTTCCACACCCTTGTGATTTAACAAAAGTCACTTTGTTAGACGCCTGCTGTCAAATTGAAATTTTTCCCTACATGAGTTTCTGCTATTTTATCCTGCTCCATTTTAGAGAACCACTTTGCTGCTGGAAATCTGCTATTCTAATCTCTGCTGAAATATTTCACATGAGTGGAATGAACTTCTCTCCTCATTGGATGCAATTTCTCCTTAGAGTTTCTCTACCGTTTAGGCAGGCTCCTTGATCAATTGATTATAGTTGAGATGTTCCACTTGTCATTGGTAAACATTGTGTTTATTGTTCCCATTTTAGTAGGCTTTTGTCAGAATAAGGCCTTGAAAGAAAGTGATAGATGTTGAAAAATTACAAACTTGTAGGTATCAACCATGAAGGCTTATCAATCAAGGATTATCCATCCTTCTGGGATCATTCTTCTAGGATCATGTCTATGACCTCAGTTGTGATCTGCAGCATCATCAACTCTTATCTTGGCCATCCTCTGCCTTCTAGGGTTAACCGTGATGCAGTGATCTTCAACCAAATAATGCTACACTTGATTCATCCATGAAGCTAACTGTGTGTTCAATACTTGGAGATGGAAGTCATCTGAAGTTTCTGAGGAAACTTCATCTGCAGCGTCCCTGGAAATGAATGTTCTCTTTCCCAGGCATGAGTTTTTCCGCGAATTCGCGGAATATCCGTGATTTCTTTTCTACCTAGGGGACAAAAACTATTATCCTAACACACTGTAGCATACGCAAACTGGAGCCTATACCGAGCAAAGTTCTGTGATTTTTTTTTTTACCCCAGGCTCATCCCTGTCTTTCCTGATTCCTGATTCTTTTGATTTGTTAAGGATCTGCTGGGATTGGTTGTATCTCAGCATTGCTGGATACACCTATTGGGTTGTTTGGAGGAAGTTTGCACGATGTATGCTGCTGGCATACACAGCTCACCATCAGGTTGCAAATTCAATTAATAATGTTAAATCTTTCTCGGGTCTTTTCTTTTTCCCGGACAATTTTGGGAGGCCATTTCATTATGGCAGTAGCTGTTGACACCGGTCTCTTGGGTGAAGGCAGCCAGGCTTATAGTTCTCAAGTCTGTCCATCAACTAGAGTACGTTGTTCAGTTCCCATACTAATACTCACGGTTTGTACTGGGAAGAAGCAATAAAATTCTTGGTTGACTATTGCCATTGGAGTTTCCGTAAGATTTATGTTTTTAGTGATCCCTGTAACCAAGTACTTGTTGTGGATTTAGGGAAAAAAACATCACAGAAGATGCAACATACTCTTGTGTTATATGAGTGTAAAACTGGTGGCATCCTCCATCTTTACTTATATCCTACCTGGTTGAACCTAATTTGATGATTCACCCTGTCACAACTTACTTTTAATTGGCACATTCTGAATCAAAAGGCTGAGAGTTAAACCCCTTTTCTTCTCAAATTGATATACAGGACTGCCACTATTCATGGAATGGAGGTCTCATCAAAGAGCCAGGGAATTTTTGTTTGGTGAATGTTTGTGTAGCTAGCACACCTGCTGAAAACTGATGGTGCTTGAAGGAGTGATGCCATTGAAAAGTTGCCTGCATGTTTTCAAAACTCAGTTCCTTTTCTAGCTTTTTAGGTTTACTGTATAGATACATACCTCCCACAAACGTCCATGGGTCTGTGGTAGACCTCCATTGTAAAGGTACATACTTCCCACAAACGTCCAAGGGTCTACATATCTCTACAGACCTCTACAGACCTCAAGACATCATTGGCATACCTCATAACAATTTTTCTCATGTTCTGTTTCAGCACTTGCAAATAACCATGTACAGACATCAGGTCAGAGCAGGTCACTGGCACTTTAAGATACATTGTCCAATAACATCAGTAGTCTTTAGACATTACTATCAAGACATCTTCCTCTTATGAGCTGTTTCATTTCAAACAGGTACATCAATGGTCCTTGGACTGCCTCTATCACTCACAAAAGAGGTTTACCATAACAGGCCGTTCAATAAAGGTCTTTTGAAGGGTGTCCCTAACTTCAAACATTAGTATCTGTGCAAAAAGAAAAGACTAAACAAACGTTTACAAAGAAGTACAGTTCCATTTTTCAATCTACTATTTCATGAAGCCAATAGCCTGCTAGAGAATTACTGTTTCAGTGACTGTGTAGGAACTATTACATGTTCCTCTTCCAATTGTCAACCGGTTTTCATGACATGGACCTCATCCCCTTCTATCCCTTCCCTCATTCACCCTTCCCTTCTTATAACTCTTCCCTCTTTTTCTTTACTGCCTCCTCTTCCACCCCTCTCATAAATTCCCAATCAACCACACTTCAACACATGCACCAACCATGTTTCACTATCCTTACTAGAGAACCTTTATAGAGTTACAGAGTTATAATAATGCCCAAATGGAAGAGCATTATAAAATGTACCATTGAAGGCAGCTGGCTAAAGGCTTTCTCTTCCACATACATATCAAAGAATTGAAACGTCCCCCTACAATGCACTTCTCATTTTCACTCGACATTTAGTCTTTACTTCTAGTTGCTTCTAGTTGCTTTGTTAGCATGAAGGCCAGTACCAGCACACAAATAGAATCCCAGATGGAAAGAAAGAAAGCAATTGAAATGGTTAAATTCTCATCGTAAAATTGTATGACAACCCACTATTCTATACGATTGCTGGTAGTACATAAAAGATGTTCCATGCTGGGTGAGTTTGTTGTCCAATAAAATGACCCCACCCATCCACTTGACATGTATGTCTTGTATGAAGGGTTAATACCAGATCAAGTTTCCAGCAGTCTTCAGGGGCATTCAAAGGGTATGGTTTGTAGTCTGCTGTGTCAGCTGGAACTTTCTTGATAATTCTGCAAAATATCCTTTAACCTTAGCATAAATACCTTCTAAAGACTCAGGTTATTATTTATCACTGTCAGTCCCACTGCAAGGGTTATTCATGCTGTGCTCTCTAATCTAACGTAAGTAGAACCATACTGTGTTTATTAGTGACAGACTGTTAGAATGAATCATTTGAATGCTCCATAGCTTCTCTGGTACAATTCAAAAACTTTACTAGTCCCTTAGTAAACTACAGTTAACTGTACTAACTTTTAATTGAAGCTGTACACCTTCTCATTCCCTTAAACCAATCAAATGCAATATAAAATTTGCTGGATTTTATCGCTAGATTGGCTTCTTGCAAACTGAAAATTTGAGATTTGTAATCATTGACATTACCGTTGCCCTGGTAAAATACAGGTAATACAGCCTGCTTGGCCATGGAACACATAACTGGTAAAATTCTTAATCTACAACTTTGACAAAAATGTAAGAAATTTCCTGATTTTAATCCAGGAATTTTAGGCCATGGGTGATGAAGATTTACCAGCACTGAACTAAACCGTCTAGTTTACAAAATTGGAATTTTTGGGACTACTTGTACACGACACATACTGCAGTCATTTGCTGAAGCAACCACTCAAGTAAAGTGTAATTATTTAAGGAAAGTTAATGTATCTTGCAGAACTGTGAAAATGCTCTTTCGGTAATTTTCCAACCCTTGACTAAATTTCAGATCATGCCACTGTTTTGCTTGAGTTCCATGTCCGTTGTGGAGTGAAAATTTAGATATTTCCTGATTTTCACGCCACAAGGTCTTTTGGAATTCTGGGGATATTTGTTTAACAAGAATGTCTTCCCTTATTCTTCCCTGTGTAGGGTCTCACAACTGTTCCTTTCCTTACAGTGAGTATGGTTAACATTTCTCTTTTTTTTTTTAAATCTGAGATGTCATTCTCCTGTCATCACAAAACTCATTCATTGCACCCTCTTGTTTGAACCTTACAGAAGAATTTTCTTCCCTGAAGCAGTTGCTTCCATATAGGAGGGTGCCCCTCACCTGGCCCCTCCTTAGCCCCTTCCCTGGCCCACTCCTTGCCCTGTCCCTGGCCAACCCTTTATCCCAACACCGGTTGCCACTCTAAAAGGGTAATACCTACAGAGCTGCATGCTTGACAGGTGAGTGTACAAACATCATGGAATAAGTAAGGTCAATCAACATAACGGTACCTACAAACAAGTTATTTAAACGGTCTGGTAATTGACATTATGATTTCCATCTGGTTAGCCCTCGCTCGGTTTATACCCAGAAGAAACGACGATTTTTCCGAGTATCACGTTATCTATGAAGTAACCAAAGGTGTCTTCCCTTTATCGTGCTCCACAATAAAGTCACACTTACGGTGTGAATGTATTGTGTTGACTTCTGCTGGAGCGAGATAAGGAAGCTTCGGTTACTTCGTAGATCATGTGATACACGCAAAATTGCCCTTTTCCAGGTAGAAACCAAGCGAGGGCTAACCATGCGGTTGAACTCCTAACAGATACAAACTGTGTCTTGTCAATGAAGAAAACAGAGAAAAAGGAAAGAAACATTTCATTCCTGAAAATTCCCATTTTAATATCTTACTCCTAATTTGAGGTTCTGTGATGTTGTTTGCTTTTAATGGCAAAATTTTTCCAAAAGCTATTGTTTTCAATTGCGTTCTCTTTCTGGATTTTTTTCATATATATTTTGAACATTTTTTCCTGTTGAAATGTTTGCTCAGTCGTCAAGTCAAGGCTTCTTATTTTCTTTTTTAAAAGTTGAAATTAATTTGTTTGGCAAATGATTTGCACTTCATGGAGACGTTTGCCTTGTCAACTCATGTGTGGCGATGATGTGTGTAACTTGCAGTGGGTTTGAAGTTTGAATTTAGGACTAATGACTTCTGTCAGAGACGGTTCTTTTATCAATAATTGTCAGAGAAAAGATCAAAATGAAGTAGCTTCATGAATCTTGATATTAAAATGCAAATCACATATATCAAAATACCAATAAGCCCTCCCCATGTTTACAGGCTTTGGGTGTGTAACCAAAAAGCTTAGGATTTAAACTTGCTTTCAACGCCTATAAACATTGTATCTACTTATCCTCATAACTGCATTGCATATAACAAATCTCATTGTAAGATACTCTCTTGTTACAATTTATAATGGTTACTAACTTACTTTTAACACACATTGTGTTCCAAGTTTTCAGTTAATTGTTGTGATGTAGTTTCATTCATTTTATTTTCTTACTCGAAATTATGGAAACTTTTTTCTTTCATTTTTGAGAGACTCTCATTTCATTTTCCATTTTTTTTTTAAGTTTGATTGGAATCTTTTAACTTATCAAGATATTTTGCATGTTTTTCTGGACATAAATAAACCAAAAAGTGAAGTGAATTTTCCAATTTTTAGGACATTGATCAAGAAATGATTAGTGATTATGATCGAAAGTTAATTTATAGCATAACGATACAATTAAATTAAGAATACTTTTTTTTCTCTCTGCTAATCTTACATTTCATCTCTGATATGGAAAGATAGGCCTACAATTGTTACAGTTTCTGCTCAGATTAATATGAATACTTTAATAGCCTTAGCTTACAGTGCTTTCACTTCATTTTGAAATCATGATATAATAACAAAACTTGCACTGTGCATCAATTTTGTTCAGCAGGCAGTTATTTGATGTTATTTGGTGCGGTTTGCAAATAAAGATTGAACTTATTAACAGTCTGATTATAGACCATCAGCCGTCTTTGTATCGTTTTAAATCTCAAATCTCTTAGTAGTGGGGGGGGGAGCTAAAAAATGTTCAAACTGATGTACTAAAGTTCTTGTTGCAGTCACTCGAATATGTTACCTTGTTCCAAGTATTGACTCCAGATTAACAGGTGTTATTATGTGTAGTTTATGCAACAGTCAACTGTGTGTGGGATGAATTTGAATATTGATTGAATATTCATCACTTTCAAAATGCAGATGATGGCTGGTGGTTGCTAAGTGTATCACTACTGCAGTTGCAATATCACATAATGCTCGAGTGCACTCAAGGGAACCAGTGTACCACTATGTACTTGGACTTTTGCGTTTAATTGTACTCTAGGGTACAAATTTACTACTTGTTCAGTTACTAAGTATACTTGCACTCTTGGGTACAAGGGTACTTCTGTGATATCTAACACCTCATCACATATTCTATAGTTTTCTGTACCATCGGACAAATCATTGAGTTGGTCAGTTAAATGTAGTCACTGTGTAATCTCTTCATGTTGGTAATCTTTATTAAAGCAGTTATTCCATTCTGAAGTTCAGTAGCAAAACATATCATGTCATTGAAAATGTAGATTAAAAAAAATAATAAGAAATCCATGCTGCTATATAGTGAGTACTGATAATTTAGTACCAACAAAGAAACTTCTGTAGATGGAATGAGAAATTAACAGCTGGTTTAATAGGGTGTGAGATGCTTTGGAGGTAGTGAATCTCTGATGATGGCCATTATTTTAATGATGATTATGAGATCACTTCTCAGTTTCATGCAGTCAAGTTGAATCGTGGCTATTACTTGGCAGAGGATGGTTTGAAAAATGAGTTGAGAAGACAGTATCACATTTGCTATTGGGAGGAGATATAAGTCTTACAGCCCTTCCTCTCCCTCTCCTCTTCCCTTCCCCTTCCCCCTCTTCCAGTCCCTTCCCTTCCAGTCCCCTTCCCGTAGGGATGTTAGGTTGTAAACTTTTACCATAGAAAAAATATTTCTGTCGGTGTAGGTTGCCTTTAATATTGAAAATTAATAGTGTAAACCTTTCGAAGGTACATATTATAGGAAAATTCCTCAAGTTTTGAAAAAAATGTTGCATAAAAAAAAAGTCATGCTGCTACATCTTCAAGTGCTTCCATCTGTTTGGTTTCTTTCATAGGTTCAAGAGCTACGTGAGGAACTGGACAGTAGGGGATTAAACTTGAAAGGCTTGAAATCGCAGCTGGTTGCAAGGTTGACCAAGGCTATAAAGAAGGAGGAAGAGGAAGAAATTGCCAAACAGGAAGAAGACGAAGCCGAGGAGCTCACACAGAAAGAGGAGGATAATCAAGAACAGGAGGAGGCAGAGGGTACGAACGAGATGATGGTGGTGGAGGAGATCAATGAGGACGACAGTGTCAAAGGTCAAGAGAATGGTAGTAAGGCAGAGGAGAAGGAGGAGGTGTCTGCGAAAGCTACTCCCCCGGCAGCAGATACTCCTCTGGATCCGAAGGAGGTGAGAGACTTATTTTGCATCCATGCCATGTGATAAATAGTGTGAGAGCAAATAAATTTCTTGGCTACAATGGGATTAGGAAATGGTGCCCTTAAGGCAGGGGTGGGCAACCTACGGCCCGCGGGCCACATGTGGCCCG
Source organism: Apostichopus parvimensis (assembly GCA_000934455.1). Lineage (NCBI taxonomy): Eukaryota > Metazoa > Echinodermata > Holothuroidea > Aspidochirotida > Stichopodidae > Apostichopus > Apostichopus parvimensis. Next base: position 9,302 of record JXUT01149312.1, on the reverse strand, counting down.
CCAGTGATTTTTTTGCGGCTTGTGAGATGTCTCAAAAAGAAAAAAATCAATCTATTTTACATAAAAAAAAAACGGGCTAGCTGCTCAGAATTTAAATCTAATTAATGATGCTGTCAGGTAGGCCTATTATCCCCATTAATCATCAACTGTACTGTATTGACATCAACAAGGTTTGAAATCAACAGCAGGTCCGTTGGTTAGATGCGGCCCAGTCAATTTTTCACTCCTTATATCTGGCCCATTCATTCAAAAAAGGTTGCCCACCCCTGCCTTAAGGGAAGTAGGTCCTGCACTCAACTGACAAACCTATTTAGACCTTTACACTTAACACAATCAAAATTCCAATATCTTTGAGGCGTGAATCAGCAACACTGAATGAAATGAAGTACAATAAATGGTCTTCAAATTGTCATGAAATGAAGTAGAAGAAGAAATGGCCTGTAGAACACTTTAACTGTATCTCTCCACCAGTTTAATACAAGTAGTAAATAAGATAAAACTGCTAGTCCCTTGGTATATATAATTTAAATCTTCTAGATCAATTTTAGTGACGTCTAAAACTCTTCAGACAGAGGCATTGAAACATTTCATATTATCACATGCGAACAGAGCAATACATACTATGAAATGCCAGTGAAAGCCAATGAAGTAGTAAAATGCTTAGTAGCAATTTTTATTTGTAATTTCCCACAACCCTGGTGCATTTCTGATCAAGATCAGCAGGTCTTTCTACGGATCGTAAGAAAGTTGGTATCTTTGTTGTGTTGGTAGAGTAACAAGCAGAGTAGAAAAGCTTCTTACAGTTAGTCTACCTACCACTACCAGATTCAATGATGTCATTACTGCATTGTAGGTTCTGTCAACAGTGAAACCTGCTGTAGATATTTTTGTTTGTATAGCAACTTTTAATAGCCAAGTTAAGTAGTAAGATGCTACGCTAATTCCTGTTAAATTATTTCTTTATCATCAATTTTTATTACAATCTTAAAAAGCAATTTCTTAACAGCAAAAAAGTATTTTTTGGGGAAAAACATGATTCCAAACTATTTACTGGGTTTTATTTTTCAGGCTGAAGAGAAGAAGAAGAGAGAAGAGAAAGATAAGCAGCTCTTGGAGAGAAAGTACACCCTCCCCGATACCCCATCAATCCTGGTCCATCCATCCCCATCGGCTAAAGGCGGAAAGTTTGAGTGTACCATTACTAACCTCAGTGTTCTTCTGGACTATAGACCAGAGGACACCAAAGAACATTCCTTTGAGGTAAGCATCTAAAATGAGATTTAGAAAGTTATTGTAAATTTTTTTGTCAAAGTCAAAAGTATTGGGGAATTCAAGAAACACATGGTCACATTTTAACAATAATAGCTCTCCCCTTTCCTGCAAAAAATGGAATGGTCTTGTGGTTCATAGTATCACATACAAAACATTTCAATCCAAAATGGGCACCTTGCTAGCCAGGCAAGGTTGGGTTAGAAAGTTTTTCTCGATGGCAGTAGGAAAGAATAACAACAGCCTGTACTTTTGATTGCTCATTTCTGCAAACCTTTCTTTTATTGAGAATCGATTGTTGTCACAATGTGTTTTTCTGAAAACATGAAACATTAAGGTATTCTCTGTGTGTCAAATTGCTGTTTTTTTGAGGGTCTAAGATGTATTCTGTTAGATGGATAACTGTCAAGACGGAAGAGAGAGAGATACTAGGACTACATACCTTCCTTCTTTTAACCCTCCCACAGGTCTCGCTATTTGCAGAATTATTTAACGAGCTTCTGCAGCGAGACTTTGCGTTTAACATTTACCAAGCGATCTTGAAAGCACCTGAAAAGAAGGAAGAGAAGAAAGAAGAGAAAAAAGATAAAAAGGATAAGAAAGATGACAAGAAAGACGAGAAGAAAGATGAGAAGAAAGACGAGAAGAAAGAGGAGAAGAAAGAGGAGAAAAAGGAAGAAGATGGGGAGGAACCAAAGACAAAGAAGAGAAAGGTGGAGGACAAAGAAATAGATGAACATACAAAGGTAGGATGGGTTTCATATTTACAGGCGGGGGGGGGGGGAGCTTCAAGTGTGATTAAAATTAGTTAATGCAAACGGAACTGAACTCCCTACTAATTATGCAATGATTGTTTGCTTGTTTGTATTCCTGTAAAACCATTTTTATAGGTCATTTTTATTTCTTTACCAAAACTGAATTAAAAATAGTTAAAATGATTCTCAGGTTACCAGATTTGTCTTTTTACTGATTTATTTTTGTTACTTAGGCTGACGAAAAGAAGGACGAGGGAAAAGAGAAGAAACAAGACTCGACTACAATAGGTAAGTGATACAAATCTGTGTGTGGTAATTGAACATGGATTAAAAATAACTGGTTTCACTTGGTTGCCAGTCGGTGCTTAAATAAATGCACCATCTGTTGCCAGGTGCTGCCATCTATGAACAACCCTTGTTGCAATTTAAATCGTAGATTTGTTAAACAAACGATGGCGTGATTTAGCGTTATTTTTAACCATTAATCGCATTAGTACCCACATTTGGTGTTATTATTTATCACATGCTTTAATATTCTTCAGTTTTCGAAAAATTCCAAAACTTTTCATCCGTCCGTGTACAAGGAGTTTGTCTACATTTATGAATTTTTCTGTTCAAAAACACGCTTTTGGTGATTTTTTTTTTCTCTCTGCTCATTTTTCAGAGGATGGTAAAAAGGATGAGAAAAAGAAGGAGGAGAAGGGAAACAAAGTAGGAAATAAGAATAGATCATCATCTCAGGAGAATATACCAAAGGGAAAAGTGGAGACGTTGGACCCCTCTCTCCTGCTCTCCTGTGTCTACTTTGACCAGAACCATTGCGGCTTCATCTTGGATAAAGATTTGGAAGATTTATTGAATTGCCTTGGTCTTAACCTTTCGAGGGCACAGGTGAGCAGTAGAATAAAGTAGGAGTAGTAGCGCTTGCTGCAGATATCTGTTTGCTTGTTTGTCGGTTTGAATGTTTGTCTGTTTGTGTATTTGGTTTTTCTTTGGTTGCTTTTTGGTTGTTGCTTATATTTTGTAGTCACTGAGATATCCAAGTAAAATAACAAGGTATATAGAAAGTGAGAATGTAATTACTCATTACAGGGGTTTCTAAGGAGATACAGTGGAAGATGTGGATATGCATGGTTACTGAGAAGGCACAGAATGTGAAGATACGGTTTATGTGCATGGTGATGGTGGTTGGGGGAAGGGGAGGGGTGTTAAAAAGTTATACAGTTACAGGACATGGCACTAGAATAAACTATTTGAATTTTACTTTTGTTATGATGAGGTCTTCCCCCATTTACTTACATCAGGAATTAAAAATTTTGAAGAACAAACAAATGCCTTAAAAATTTGTCATTTATAATTGTCCATACATAATATATATCTTGTTCATTGAATTTGACAGTAGTTGATTCGTCATGCTGTGTTTTTAAATACAGGCTGTGTTCTCATTGCAATTACAACATCATAACTATATATATCATATGGTAGTTAGCCTGGAAGGCAGCAACTTAACAATACAAAACAAATGCATATGCACATGTAGGAAAGCAAAATGGCTCATTGATTCAGGTGGGGTATCCAATGATTATTTTAGATTTGGTGCCGTCTAGGTGTCGCCTGCCTGTGATGAAGTAAGTTATTTCAGGGTAACTACCATGTGAGATCTAAGTGTACTCTGTTAAATGATTCTATAAAGAGACTTGAAATTTAAAGGGGGCTGTGGTGGTGGGGAGGGGGGGGGATCTTGAACTCTTCATTTTGAAGTGAATATGCAAGCATATTTTAGCCCTTTTGATTCTGTTCTCAAAGTGACAAGCTATCTCTGCGTGGTTTTGCACAGGTCCGTAAACTGATGCACAAGGTGCTGTCCAGGGATACGTGGCATTACCGTAAAATGACCGATGGAATCAGAGAGAAGGACAAAGATGAAAACTCTCTAGTCAAGGAAGAGACAAATGGGCCGACTGTGGAAGAACCTTACAGAGGTACGATTGAAAACCTTTAAAATTCAGTACCTAAAATGATGCCTAATTGCTCATGAAATCTCCACACCCCTGTTTGCTGTTCTGGGTCCTATCATATGAAATTGGGGTGCGGTTCTTGGTTACACGGTATGCTAAGGAACTATGGCTTCTGATTGGCACCTCCCCCCCCTCCCTCCTCTCCCAGCAAGCAATTAATCAGATAGGGATACCCATGGCAACTGAGAGGTAGATTACTTTGTTGGTAGAGGAGAGCATTCTAGTGAAATATTGTCTTGGCTCTTCTAAAGATTTCAAATTACTTTGACGATCAAAGACATTGTAGCCGTAACAAAAAGCTGTATTGAAGCTCTGATACCCAATGACATAGCAGCATCTTTTTTTTTGCATTATTATAATTGTTATAAACATTTTAGGTATTATGTTCACATCTTTTGAAATTTACGACCTTGCAGTGACTTAATTTTGTCTGTAATCTTCAGCTTATTGTCTTGCACTCATTTTTTTGTGTGAATTGTACTCCATAATGTTTTGAAGATATCGAAGCGTAACAGAATATATTTATCATTTTCCACAGGAAATTTGACCCTGCTGGAATCACTACGGGTAAAATCAGCGAAGCTGAAATCTGGCGGAGACGTCGGCACTGGTATGGTCACTTTCCAAGGGGCCCTCGTGGACCTAGCGAGTGTCATATCCAGGTTGAAGAAGAGTGAACATCAGAGAAAACAAGACGAGAATAAAATCAATCAATTACAGAAAGAATCTGGTAAGAGACTGTCGGTGTAACACTGCTGGTCCTATAGTGTGTAGATGAGATTCACTCAAAATTCATGAATATTCAACAGTAGTGGTAGGTCAAAGCATGTATATACTATCAAGACGAGAATAATATCAATCATTTAAGACGAGAATAAAATCAATCAATTACAGAAAGAATCTGGTAAGAGACTGTCGGTGCAACACTGCTGGTCCTATAGTGTGTAGATGAGATTCAGTCAAAAGTCATGAATATTCAACAGTAGTAGTAAGGTCAAAGTTTTTATATACTATCAAGACGAGGATAAAATCAATCAATCAAGACGAGAATAAAATCAATCAATTACAGAAAGAATCTGGTAAGAGACTTTTGGTGTAACACTGCTGGTCCTATTGTGTGTAGATGAGATTCAGTCAAAAGTCATGAATATTCAACAGTAGTGGTAGGTCGAAGCATGTATATACTAGCACACATATGTTTCAAGTATTAGCTTAAAAATCTATCAGACTAGTGTTATGGTCACAAACAGGCTTGTGTTTGGGTGGGACTTGTTGACATACAAAACTTCAAAATTTGCTCATTCATTTCTGTGGAAAAAGAGGTTCCTCATGCTAATAATGTCATTGCAAGGAACCAGTCAAATGTGAAAAGGGGATAACGGGTATTTGTGATAAAAGGTGTTTGCGTGTTTCTAAAGGAGTGCATAATTCTGCCCTTGAAGTTTCATGGTTACTAGTGCTATGGTGCGATGTCATTAGATGCAATTAAGGCTAGCATCTGGGAGGTTTTAACATCTAAAAATCAAACCATGGGGGAAGTTCAAAATGAGTTAAAACTTTAGGGTGGATGTTTTACAAGCATATGTGACAGCTTAGCATGTTTAATATAACTGCCTTTCAGCAATTAACTGCAATTTCAGGTTGAGGTTCACTTCTTGTCGATGATATTGCAAATATTTTCACCTTGTGAAATGGCTTTCATCGGTCTCCCTACAAACCCCCTCTTCCCCCTCCACGTTCACCATCCTTCTCCTCCCTTTGACCTACTACAACCACCAATGAGATTAATTAAGACATTTAAGCTCTGTATGACTGGCAGGATCACTAAAAGCTGCTGATTACTTTTATAACTACATTTTTAATTTCCAAGAGGAATTCACGCAACTTAGTTTATCTGATATTATTCCTCTCACGTTTCAGACAAATGGAAAGCTGCGGCAAACAGCAGCCAGGAGTCCATGAAATCACTCGACCTCGACGTGGAGAACCTGAGGAAGAAACTTCACGAGACAGAGGACAGCCTTCGATCCTCCAAGCGGAAGAACGACGACTTCAGGTCGTGCGTGGAGAAGGCTCACAAAGGCATTGAGGACATCTCAAGCAGGTTCAAGGTGGTTCTAGATAGAGAAGACCGCAAGGAGAAGGACAAGGAGAAGAAAGCCACAGCCTCGTCGTCCGACAAGAAAGAGAACAAAACCTGACGAGTATTCTGAAACCTCCTCTCGAGCACATTTTATATTAAATGGTTTTAGAAATATGTGGAAGTTAAACAAAGGTGCAAGCATTATATCTCTTGAGCTCAGGAAAAATGATCAAAGGCTGTGGAAAAAAAAAGAAAAATATGGCTGCACATCAGAACAAAGAGATAAAAGACAGTTAGGGTTCAAACATCCACATCAAATACAGCTAAAGGATTTGAAAATTGGGATGAGTCGGTTCAGTCACTGTTAAAGAAGATAAACCTTACATGGTTTGGCTGTTTCTTAAGTTGCTTGTATAAAAAATGAAAATGGCTGGTAGTGTTTTTGTTTTTTTCCATTTATATCTTCAGTTTAGTGATATTCCATCTGCTGCCACGTGTTTAATCAAATTGGAATCCCGAGATGGGCAAAACTGTTTTATTTTTTTTGGGGTGGGGAGGGGGTGTGCTTCATGGTCCAGTAGTCAATATATTTCTTACTCTGTGTTGGTTCGGTTGTCAGGTTCAAAAGTCTCTGTGTCTTGTGCTCTGACCACTTTCTTACCTTTCTATAATGGAAACAGTAATTCTTTTATTTCTTTCTCGCTCTTCTCTCTCACAATTGTTTTGGAGTTCTGAATCAGTTGTCAATTTTTACATCTTTACAAGACAGCAGAAAGGTCGAACCACAGCCATAGGGTTTTCCAAGTTATGTATATACGAGGAAAGAAAATGGTTTGCGAATGGTGTTTACAAATTGATCAACTGAATCACTCAAAATTCAGCCCACTGTTTCATTAAAAGTTGAAACTTGTTTTAAGCTTTGTGTAGTTGTGGTTTGATTTTAGGTTTGTCTGAGAGGATTACATTTATGACAAGTAATGATGACACATTCGTCCACAGACGTCTTCTAGAAGAAACCAATTTTGAGCAGCACGAATGCATTATTACAAATTTTAAATTCTTCTTTTCAGAGAAAGGATTGTTAGACTTACTGCACCTCTTGCAATGTTGGAAGCAAATGTTATACAGGCAGCGGCTGTTTGTTCCTTCACTGTCTCTTCCAATGTATAAAGCCTTGTTTTGCACTGTTGGTACGTTATGCACAGACAACACTCGGATCTCATGCTCTGAAAATGATTAACCTGATATTGCTTATGTTTGTGTGCTCCCTAGCAAGGAGACAATATCAAGTGTAATAGCAAGCCATTCCTTTCTGAAAATGCTGACTATTTGCCAAAAGAATATGGGGATCGCTAATATCAGTCAAGTATAAACAATTTAAGTGTTCATTGTCGATAAAATTAAGGAGAGTATGCTGTGGCAAGATAACAGTGATAAGTAGGTACATCTTTTTTTCTATTTAAGTTCTATCACAATTGCTTTGGAGATTTTTAACGATGTAAAGATAGACGATTTCAAGTGGAACAAGTGTTTTGTCCAGGCTTGGATGGTTTGAATTTGTAGCTTTAATTTTCTGTTTCACTGATGGAAAACATCGAAGCAATGTGTACAGGTATCCGCACATGTCTATATAGGCTGTGTCATAATGGCTTTACCAAAAAAACGAATATGGATCAAGGTGGCAATATGCTGGAGAGTACCCAACCGGCCTCTCTCTATCTATGCATTAAGGCTTGAGGGCCTGCATACCAGAACCTGGGCTGGATTGCAATAGTAGCACACAGCACCCTACCTACTGTTGTGTGCACCCATCTCTTCATCCTTTCTCATTTCAAATCGACAATATGAAAACTTCTGAACAAATCACTTTTTGGAACCAAAGTTTCTACTTCTTTGAAATAGATATGGGCCCAAATGTGGATTTTCTGACTCTCCAGTTAGTGATAACTTAGAAGGCTTATTATAAGCCTTTTGAATGTATTCTTTCAATGATCTAATGTTGCAACATCGTAACCCGTTGAGATAAAGTGAAGATTCTATAAGCTACCTCATTGAATGGCAGATAAACACTGTTGATGTCTGTAAAATGTCATGGTCATTTCTGTCATGATGAAATGACCATCAGGATGAAAAATATTAGTTGGTTTGCGCCTTCATCCAACAGCTTTGTATAGGCAAAATTTCAAGACTGTGAAAAATGCCTGGGATTGTATGTCAACATTTTTGGTAATGATGAAGGATTTTACTCTGCAAACGGTCTGTTTCTTCTCTTTCTTCTCTTAAAAGACCAAGAGGCAGCAAATCAGATTCTACAATTATTATTTTTGTTTCACCAGTTTTATGTTTCCCGCTTTCACCTCCATTTTCTCTTCATTTTTTCATCCTCTTCGTCTTGGTATCTCTGTTTTCTTCTTCCTGGATTAACATGTGACGTGTTCACTGAAGTATTAAAGTGACAGAAAGTCATTAAAAGAGAATTGGACTGATTTGATTACCTGCGAGTGATCGGTAGAAAGAATTTATCATTTTGTGTAGGTGTTTTATGGGAAACCATATTATAGGTATTGCTTTCTTCTGTGATGTCGGCTGCACAATAATTGCACTGGTAGTCTTTGTCACGTTTTCCCCCGTTTGTACAAAATTTCGATCAAAACCGTATATGTAGCCAGCCAGTCAGTGAATCACATTCCTATGCTGTGAGCAGATATGAGTTGTTACATCTGTCACAACTTAGTGTGACCAGTATGAAATATATGTTTCTTCTAGATTCAAGGTCTGTGACTGTTCATACACTGTTGGTACAACGGTACTAGCATTAGAAACCCATCCCAGCTGGTCGTGAGCTCTATGTTTAAACTTTGGTCTTTGCTAATTTTTATAAATTGAAATTTTATAAATGAAAAAAGTTGGATTTACATATGTATTTCTGTCAGATAAACAGGTCCATATTTCAGACCTTAGGGTGTCCATTTGAATGACTAAGATGAACCCTTTTGATTTTTGTGTTTCTTGTTTAGTCGATGCTATGTGTTTGAGCTTGAAAAACTCACAAATATTCATGTTCAATTTTAGTAATTAGTGGTGTGCGGACTTATCGAGGTTGTTTCACGAGGCACAGACTTAATAATAATCTTTGAGAATTTTTATTACGAAATCTATTTTGAAATGAAAAGTAAA
>JXUT01149309.1:0-14531 GCA_000934455.1 Apostichopus parvimensis | reverse complement strand
CGAAAAATTGAAAAGATTTCGTTCACAAAAATGTAGTGTTTCTTCCTGGCTGGTAGATTCGGAAGGAGGAGTTAGTGGGCGGTGCCTAGGGAGCGAGGGCGCAGTGCTTAAATATTCCAAATGTGTAGTTAGGTAGATAGGAAAGTGCAATAGTGGAGTGGGAGACAGGTAAGAGAGGAGCGAAGTAAATTTAATGAGTTTTATTACTTGTCACCCTTGACTGCTCCTGAATGATTATTTCTATCCATTTTTCTGTCTAATTCTGTCACTTTCTCAGTCACATCTGTTGTTTTTTTTAAAAGAAAGTAATATCTGCCGTGAGTCTGAGATAATATCATCATCATCATCATATCATAATCTTATTATCTTATTAGTTTTGAGGTAAGCCAAAGAATCCATCACTGACAATATTTGAAATGAGGTTACAATAGTTATATTTTTTCCTGATGTTAGTCTGCCCTAAAGCAAAGTTGAAATTGAACATAAATCATGTTGGTAAAACATACAGTTACTTTGTTACATTTTAAGTCACATAATTTTAATTAATCTTTTAGAGTCTATTAATTAAGTTCGAAATTTTCAATACTTTTTAAGTCAGTTTGAACTCATCTAATTTGGAATAGATCATTGAATGGATGATTGGACAAATGAATGGACCAAAAAATGAAATTTCTGTTGTGTTTTTATGAGGAATCGGTCAACAAAAACGTTCTATATGCTATGCCAATCATCTTTCATGTCTTTGAAAGATCTACCTTTATATATTGTATTGTCCTGGTCATATTTTAGAAGTTACCTTCCATCCAAAACTGACATTCTTTGAAAACTGTTATATCTCAATTAATTTACATAATATTATAACTAACCACACCTTTATACAGCTTATACATCACTCTAAGTTACATACTAAAAGATGGTATGTACCTCGTGAATGCATTTTCAAAACTATAGGCTAACAAGCAGTCTGGCAAAGAAGCTTTGAAATCTGTTAATTCTTACCTATAATTATCTATAATACTACACTAACATATGTATATATTATATAAAGCTGGTACATGAATTCATACATTCTGCAAACATTGCTCTGCCACAGATATGTAGTAAAAGGCTAAAAGCTATGAATCTCATATTCCCATGCATTATAAAATCTGCGAAATAGATATGCATATTCAAAAGCTGATATATAGCTCATTATTCATATTTGCTTCCTACTTAATAAATGCTAACAAAAAAACTCATAACAGTTTCCACCATTGCTATAATATTTATAAATAATACTTGTAGATTGATAAACAGTTACACAGGAAAACATATTTTAAAAATGTATCAGTCAACCCTTGTATCAAACCTAACATTTCAATGTAAATGCACACCCTATGCACTGTATGTCTGGAATACTGAGACAAATAAAGAGACAATCATAAAAGTCTTTCGAGCAACTTTTGAGATGATTTTGACTATATTTTTTATATTGAAAGTCCTGAGCAATGTAGTTTATAAGCATCACTAGTTTCCTTTTCAAAAAAATGAACAAACAATATTTTCTTAAACTTATTTAAATTTATTTACAAGTGGTTAATCCTAAATATGGAAGGGTCCCAAGCAATCATATGTAGAGAAAGTACTAATTTATTACTTGTATGTTATACAGCCTGGTATATGATCCTAGGTTTGATAAATGACATGGACTTTTTAAAGGTATATTGGCCCCAAATATGACAGATTTTCAAATATGGTCACCTTTGGTCAAACTTCTTAGACTATTTTTGTTATCACCTGGTGGAAATTTACCTTTAACAACTAGAGTTCTAACCAAACTTGTAGGGAACATGCCAAACTTTTTCAGGCCTAACACCTTCCCTTCCAAATTTGTGATTCATATTCCTTCAGAATTACTAACATATTACAAATCAAAGTGATCAATCTTATTTTTTATAAAACAAGTGTAGTGTACAAATGCAGTAACTTCAAGTATTAAACAAAACCCAAGCACATGGGAAACATAGGCAACTTCTTCAGCCCACAATATTTTCTTTATATATGTGTTGTTTATTAGTCCTGTTACAAACTTACATATCAATGTAACGAAGCAATAAAATTTGTGAGCTAATGTACAAACAATTTTGGCAACCTTTCCTCCCCCAGCCTGCGACCGACTTCTTGGTTAAAGACGCGAATGTGCATAAACAACTTTATTTATTTAGAAACTTTTTTTCGAAGTAAAGAGCCTCCATTATAAGTCTCCAATTTATAAACTGCTTTATAGTAAAGAGTATAATGCATGTTACTGATAACAAGGTTGATTTGCATTTTAATTTATTTACACTGAAGGACAATGTTTGCTTAGAATTTTTTTCTTACTGCACTACATATCATCCTTTCAATAGTAATTATCTTAACTGCTGCTTGTCTATACAGACGTATGTCAATGTAGTATACCTTGTAAAGTGTGCACAATGTCAGGATAATAGTCCTTGAAACAGACAAACCAATTTCTGATATATCATTCTCTTGTTCAAACATCAATAAATCTAATAAATCACACCACAAACCATCAACTACTGAATATTTCATTTTCTGAATCATGTACATCTCTTCAGTTTAATAAATTCATGATAGTCTCTTCAAATAGGCCTTTATTAGATAGTTATTACAAAAGCTAAGGACATTCTCAATTCTTCACCACCGTTTACCAGAAGAGTGTCCTTGTAATACCCGAGATATACGCCAGAGATATGTGGATGCCTTCAGTTGATAAGTGGCCATGAATGTAGACATAAAGAGCCCCTCCCCCCCCAAAAAAAAACTGCCACTATATAGAAAGGCATTATTTGATCAAGGGGACCAGATTCCCTTTTCCTCCAATGCTGGTTATTGTAAACAAATACTTTCAAACCTTGGGAAAGTCCTAAAAAACCTGCCGAGTGTTATTTTTCCTGTTCGTATCAGAGCGGAGTTTATTCCACAGACGACGTCGCCAAATTGATCGTCTTCTCGGTACGTTTCGTTGAAATATCGTGAGTCATAGTGAGTTGCAGTGATGTGCACTTAATCAGAACTGAGTCAATGGTAATGACATTACGAGTGCAATTTACCAGAAACAACACATCTATGAAACAGAATTTGTCACATTCTTGCTAACTGTTGAGACTTTTTTACTGATTGTGGGTATAATAGGCTGAGACTACTACCAGATTACTTAAAATCATGGATGTAGAGTAAATTTTGTGGACATGGAGAGTCCCAGAGGCCAGACATATAACATTACCATGTCTTATCAGGTCTGTCTGTAATGTAAGTAATGTGGTGTCTGCATATTGGACAAGGAGTTGAATAATTGGTTTGCAGACAACAGACAGGAAATGAACAGTTCATCAGTTATGGTTCATTAAAGTAGCTTTTTGGGTTCATTTTCTGTAAATTTGGGATTCTGGGTCTATGCGATATTTAACATCCGATAAAAATGTATTCCATTTGGTTGACTACTCAAGTTTGCTTTTCAAGGAATGAAGACAGAGTAAGCAAATTGGAATAATTATGTTTTCTAATAAATTTGTATGTTAGTAATTTTACTTTGTTGAATGGGATTGCATTAACATGGAGTGTGTGTCTGGATGATAACATGTTTAGAATCAAAATAAAATTGTTAGATACTAACAGATCTTTTGCATTCACTTGGTCACTTTGAGGAACGCAAGCGGGATTAGCATCTTGTCTTCTCTATGGGAGCTGACCGAGCCCATAGATGAGAATGTAGGGTGGATCAACATCGAACAAAAAACCAATACAAAAGCATCAAATGGTCAAGATGATGACAAATTCACATATGAATTAGCTGTCCTTAATTATAGCACTGCAGTGTGCCCGCCTTTAGAATCAAACCATTATGCAAATTAATGCTGAAATGAGGAGGGCCAGAGTTTATGGGAAACTCGGGTCACATGATCCCCCAAGATTTCAATCTTGATGACCCATGCTGGTTCAGGAACCTCTCAGCAAGGGAGATCACGATTGTGGGGCCTGATCCCGAAGACACAAACTTTCTGATTATACAGTTGCAGGACCGCCCGTGTGAGTTTTTCGATCCTCCTTGCATTCTCAAATGTGAACAAGGCTATAGAGTACAGTATCAAAACTTATTGTTTAACCTTATAGAGTAATGTCTATTTAAGATTAACTGCAATAACTGCATAATATGCAAGGTTCCTTAATTGATACTGAATTTACTTGATATAATCAACTGAAAGATTTTGCCCGATGTGTACTTTTGACAACAAATTATTTATGTGGTTGTTTTATGTACTACATCTAATTTCGGTTACCTGTTTTAGGTCTGTGTTTAATGATGACATAAGACAACTTGGATTGGTTGAACCCATTTCAGCATTCATCATCAGTAATTCAATGTTTTATTAACGACTGCGTTCGCTCCGCTGAAGGGCCAACCTAATTACAAGCATACTATTCCTCAAGCCTTTGTACTGTAGGCTCTGTTCCATAGCTTCACCATATTTGTATTTCATTGGGATTTCAGCTTAGATTCTTCTGATTTATCACGTCTTATTTCATTTCCTTTCCCATTGAGACCCCCACAAGCTCTGAGGTATGTAATGAAATGTTTAGCTAATGATCACTCTGACATAACATTTCTACGCTTCTTCTCGTCTGTTTCAGTCTTGATTCAAATTCATTCTCTGACAGGGAGCACACATACAAAGTACCAACAGATGACTAATGCATGTCTAGGGAAAAATGAATCTAGCTCCTTGAGAATCAAAAACAGACATTCAAACCTCTCAGCAAACGTTTCACTGTAAACAAAAGATTCATGGATGGTGTGTCAATTGAAACATGAATGTCATAGTTTGAGCTATTAACAAGTATATAAGACCTTTATTTAGATATGAGTCAAATTTAACATCCATCAGATGGAATAAATAGTGTAGATTTGACAGTAGCACACACCTCAAAGAATAAAATTTAAGTGTGGAATAGCTACATCTAACATTTCTCAGAATTTTAAAGAGGTATTCTACTTCTAAAACTTTGTGCAAATAGCAGCACAAGTAAATGTAACCAAATATGTATAAAAGTTTAAAAAAAAATTAATATTAAACAAAAATAAATAAATGAAAGTATGAAGAATGAAACTTAAAGAGGTGGGAATGATATGTTTTGGTAAAGGTTAAATGGAGCATAGACAAGTACACCGAAAGACAATTTTTCTACGTGGCAAAAGTTTTGAATCATCAAACTACGTAGAAACTTGTAACAAGGTTGGTTTGATCACAGGTCTGGTAAAACAACAGTATGGCCACAGCATGCATTGTACAGTATACTGTACATTATGTAAAGTTGAATTAGTCTCTATTTAATAATTTAGTATTATTTTTTATTATTTTCAATTTATTTGATTCCATTTCTTGTGAAATTTAAGCTACTTCTCCAGAGAATTTGTTAGACAATTGGTTACAAGAAGGTGCAGCAACACTACTGGAGAACTCAAATTTGTCCAATGTGACAAATGATGGCAAATTCACTCTGTGAATTACGTATTTACTGATTCAAGTGACTTGTTCAAAATACAGTTGTTTCAAACATTTTGGCCAAAAGATGAAAAAGGGACAAAATGCCAATATATACTGTATTGTACTTCTCTTCCCATATCTGCACAAAATCATTATGCTCCCTACTTCCTTTTCTTAGCTTTGAGGTATAAGTTTTATGGTTTCAATACTAGGTTTAATATGCAAACCATCTATGATGGAAAATGATGACTACAGTATAGTTTAATAGAGTCAGGAAAAATAAATTACAGTGTAATTAAACAATATCAAATCAGAATCAGTTGAAGTTCACACATTGTTAATTTGTATTATCACACTCTTTTGTTTACAATGCAAATATGATACCTTTAATATCAAGCATCTTAATAAATTTATCATTAGACAGGATACATGATAGACCAGTTTTCCCTGATCTAAATCTGCTATATTTCAGTCCAACAATCTCTCACATTTTGTTATCTTTCTAAATGAATCACCCCGAGACTTTGAGATGCTAGTCCATCTGTTTGGAGCCTCTGGCATACCTAATGAGTTTGTCTTCTGTATCTGAGTTTTAGAAAATTTGATTATTATCTTTAGAAAGGGCTGGGATTACCATGAAGATTGCCTTTTGATTAAATAAAATCAGTAGTAATCTGGATATGAGTTCAAGGCAGAAGGCTGAAGTAAGCAATAAATGTCAATAATAGATCTATGCCACGTTAAACATGTACGGTAACTATCGATAAGGCTGGGTAAATACCACACTAGTACTATCAACCTGCAGAATGATGCATGCATGGTTGGAGGATAAATGATGAGGATGGAAAGGTGGCTGGAATCCACAGTGATGATCATGGGAGAACATAATTGACAAACAGTGAAATTTTTTTAATGTTCAAGAAGGACACCTTCATTAAGGCACATGTCATGAGTGCATAAAATTGTCAAACTAAAACTGCCATTACACACCTCGGCCTATTGAAAATGTAAGTAGTGGTGAGAATAGCATTTAATATCTGGAATTAAGTACAATTTGTTATGTCTATGGGGAAGACGGGGGGGGGGTGGAGGGGGACAGGGGAAAGGTGGAGGCTAGAGGGATACGTGGTGAAGTGGAAGCTATAAAAGTCTCAGGCCATAGCTTGACAGCAAATATTTCTAGAATATTTTGGGTCAGTAGCTGTCTTTTTCAGTAATGCACTACTCCTTACTACAGACAACAGAAATATAACCTGACAGATGCCTGTTCTTACAAACATTTCTGTCTATCAGTCACTAATTGATACATAATTAGTCAAACTGTGCAAGCTTTGGTTTTTTTTTCTTAGCATGGAAATGAAGTTAAATTACCTCAACTATTCTATTCACAATTCACCCGATTTCTTTCGACAATATAGCCAAAAAGGCTGAGACTATTTTTCTGACAAATGATATGGCACCCCACATATCAATAAATATCAACTGGGTAAAAGTAGTTGCCCAAACAAGTCACAAAGCATCAATTATCACTGAAAATATTCCTCTTCACTGTGAAATTATTAGCATCATTACATCGTACAAAACTGCATTGACTGTAAGACGGAAAATTTACTGCGGAAACATGACAACATAATACACAGATTAGTGTTTTGTATACTAACTAGTCTTTTACTTTGAGAATTCGTGCAACATGGTAGCTGTGATAATACTGTACAATGGGGCTGTATCTGACCTTTTCTTCTTTTTATTCCCCATCCCCCCCCCCCCTGGACATCACTGAAGAATCATGGAAAACAGTTCCACCGATAGCTCTATTGGCGTTTAACCATGTAATCCAATTGGCTTACAAAAATGTTCTCATCTTCAATTATAAATTGAACTTATCGGTGAGGCTCCCTACCGTTTGCTGCGATATCGAAGTCATCGTGAGACAGCCGTTCCTGACCATAGGCAATGAAGACGTCATCGTCTTGGAAAAAGTCCGGCAGACCTGACACCTGAGAAGGAGGTAAAAAGAGGACGGAAACCACTTCATTTCAAGCTGTGCAATACTCTGAGTCATTGGTAATAATTTAAAAGGAAATAAACGAGTTAATCTATAGGTCTTCCAGGTAACCTAGGTGATTAATAAAATGTCAATATTGAAAAGCCTGAGTTTAATGTCTGAGTGTCACCATCTGCTATTTATTTTGAAAATGGGTCTTACGAGTTCCACTTAATAGCATTTAATTCTGTACAGTATGCATAGACCTAAATTCTTTGATCACAAATTACTGTTGGTTTTGCTTTTAAAATGGGACTTTATAAAAGTGTTCAAGCATAAAGAAGCATCGTTTGATGTTATCAGAATCCTTTGAAAACTGGCTTGCACAGTTAATCGTATCAAAACATAAACTGATTTTACACAATGATTGTCAAATGATTATGAATACTATGTACATATAGATAATCCAAGCCTACCAAAAACAGAGAGTGTAAAAATTAGTTTTTTATTGCATTAGAATGTTGTTGCCATTGTACTAGTGAGTTTTGAATCAATTTGCATTTACTGTAGCTCCCTTTCAATAAACATGAAATACATTGTATCAGACTAATCAAATCACATCTACTGATTCTGATATATATATGCCTGCCTATTTGTGATGTCACATTTTTCAGTGGTTTAATATTTTCACCAAATATGCTAGAATGACAATATAATGTTCACCAAGCTTTGAGGCTTATATACAAAAGACCTACTGTATATGAGCCTATTTTAAGGCCCATAAAATTTGCCATCTAGGTACTAAAATGGGTTAACTCTTTTAGAAATCACAGAAGGGTCTTAACAATTTCTTATCCATTTACTGAAATAACTGCTGCATCTTTAATTTCATACACAATAATTGAGAGAACCCATTTTGTTGCGAATATCATAACACTAGTTATATGTGTAATTTCCTCTGGAATTCTGAAGCTGCAAAATACGGAAGGCTGGTAACTGACGGCAAAGAATCACAAAGATCTTGACAAGTTCTGTATTGAGTACACAACTAGACACTTTGGGTGGTAAAGCAGGTTGACCGCAGGTGACCGGTCAACAGACAAGGTCAGTGTCAGAAGTTACCGGTTCACTTTAGACATGGTAGAGTGAGGGTGCAGTTTTTGTGAGGGGACAGGTAAGTGAGGCGCAAAGTAAATGCATTGTTAATAACAATATTAAAATTTCAGAGAAAATTTTGGTAAGTCTATTACTGTTAGTGATGTTTCTTGTTGCTTCACTACATAGAGCTTGTAATTATAATGGCCATCTTCAGAAATAAACCTCTCGCCATTGAATAACTTTATACCTCGTTTAGTTAAATAATGTAGTTTTAATAGGGAATCAACTAAAGTCCTACACAAACTACCTATAAGGGTCAAGGGTAGAGACAGTTCAAGACATTCATCCTTGTAACATTCCTCTACCATATTCTGTTTTGTTTATTAAAGCAGTTCTATACTCCACTGAGTACTGTACCTTTAATACAAGTCCACTCTGTGTACTTTTTAATCACCATTATCTCTCTTCATGCGTAGTCATTTGGAAGGCTTCAAGCATTGAAATTGTTTAAATGTCTCTTTTTCCTCTTTATTTTTGTTTCCAACTCAATGACAACGTTATTAATGAATGACACCATTTCTGGAGCTGTGAGTCACACCAGTGTCGATCCAGTAACAATTTTCAACCAAATAGAGCGAGTTTAATTTTGTTTGCTAATCATTCATAAACTGTAAAGTTTACATCACTGGGTGCCTAGAGTCTATATAGTTATCACAGTACAGTAGAATACAAAAAAAAAGGAAAATATAAAAGTGTGAGGGTAACTCATATCCAGCATCTATATTTCTTGAGATCTATTTTAATTAATTTGCCAAACTCTACGACAAACATGTCTGGGATGCCAAGCTGAAACGTTCAATGCACCAGCTGATGGAGAAACAAAAATTTTGTGCCCTTGGAGAGTGCATGCATGCACGCAGGCAATTTATGGTGCATACATGTAAAATGCTATGATAGCTACACACAGGCAGGCAGACTACTGATCAGAGTTTCTATGGCAACGATGAGTCAGAATTCATCGGAGGAAAAAAAGTGACATCTTCCAAATATGTGATCCGGAACGAGAGACAAGTAGAGAACGAGTTTAGGTCGTGGGGCATTCATTAATTAGTCAGCATACAGAGTAACACTACTTCAATTTACATCGCTTGCATGAACGGCATTTGAAAACAAGTCAATTTAATTGACTTTATTTTATTTTTTGTCTAGTGTCTATTTTAGAAAGAGATGGGGCAAAAAATTATGAAGATTATGAAGGTTCAGACCAGATTCTTGAGTTGATCAAAATGTATCTAGATCAGAGAATTGATTTAGATCAATACTGGCAGATATTATGCAGTGTACTGTACATACTTGTACAGTATAGGAGGATAAGAGGCTTTCAAAGGGAATTGAACACTGTAGGTTGACTAAATCTTTCACTAGAAATTTATATCAAGTCCTTCATTTAGAAGGAAACAGCAACAAATTTACCACATACAGTACTTAGCTATTCTCTCAGATGCTCAATATAAATGAATTTGTATAAGTGTTTAAGTGAAAACAATAGATGATAAAGACTGCTTCCTGTCACATCTATTGGAGTTTTTCAATTCAAAGAAACTTAAATTTGGGATCACATTGACGACATTCAACAAAATGAAATAAATCCAGTACAATTTAAGCTTTCATACTGTAGGTTACATGTTTGTATGAAACATCAGAAGAGCATTATTGATAAAATAAATAATAATGGAAATTCACGGCCAAATCCCTAATTACCAAAGGGAGAAATACAATTGCTCGTTCTGCAGTCTAAAAACCTTTAAAATCTGAAGACGACATTTAAACTTCCAACTGTATCTAGGGAAATCATTCTGTATTAACTGTGCCAGAGGATACTTAACTGAGGACTAGCTTATCAAGAATCATGGTCAATACCTACATTTATTTAATACTGCACTGGTCATCCCTCAGTGAGTGACCGTAATTATTATTAAAGTCAACTCCTTTGCAATGTTATCCCTTGGAAGCATGCCAAATTTTAAATATAAATATATATTAAATATCACACTATTTAACATACATTTAAAGCAGTGACTGGTATAAGTACTTTGTAATACTGCACATGGTATTAATTAACTGTCTAATTTTTTTGTTTTATTTTTGTTTTGTTTTTTTGTTGTCCCCTTCAAATCAGTAGATGTAGCAGACCATGAGAAAGCTTTTAAATGTAAAACTTTGATTTTTGATAATTATGGCAATATTTATGAAAAGATGTTCAAGGAACACTACAAATACAATGTCAGTTATCTCTAGAGACCAGATGGTGACCCTAACATTTGATGAAATCTTTCTGCATCAATGGTGATTTATAGAGATCCTATTAGTTTAGGAGGCCAATTTCCATTTATTCTTTGTTATGTTAGGAGTGACTTTGCAGGGAAACATATGTGCATTTAATTATTATAACATATTTCAAGTGAAAGTCTGAACAAATGAAGAACAGAATAAAATGATCCATATGGAACCTCGAATGAATGCAAAAAAAAAAATATATATATTGATATGAGTCTGAATTATCTAAATAATTCAAACATTTTTCTTACAGAAATATTTGGGTGGGGGAATTGAAGAGAGAAATATTGTACACTGTTAGTTCAAACCATCACAAAATATGGTTCCCAACTCAAGATATCACTGACTGAATGTAACCTATTTAGACCAGTTATGAAGTGAATGCATTTATACTGGCTTTACATACCCTATTATAATCTTCATGTTGATTGACATGCTTGAAATCTGATACATTTGGAATGTTGACCTGTAAGCTGTGTGTTCCCTGTATATAATTTCATCAAATTGTAAAGCTTTGAAGAAATATTACTTTCCTTTGGATTTATAAATTTTGAAGTTTTATAACAAAATACAAGCGTTTTTAACTAATTGCCCTGATGACATCATTCACCAAGATTTTACCAGATCTATGCATTCACAAAATATCACCAAATTTGACAAATTAATATCTTTGCAAATTTACAAAATGCTAATTCATGGATGTGGTTTTGACAGGACAATGTATACAGAAAATCTCCATCAATTTTACTAAGTGATTGGTTTTAGCCACCAGAAGATGCTTAAATAAAGGATTGAATGGTATAATTTAACTAAATTCTCTCATTCAGAAGACTTGCTATCATCACTCATCAGTGATATGAATTATACTTCTACTGCAGTACGACCTCTTCCATAGATACACATAGGCAGCACATAAATGTAAAAACAAGCCACACTTCCATAGGTGAGTAGACTGATGAACCAAGAACATTACAGTAACAGTAATATAAATTTGTACATTTATAAATGTGTTCACTTCAAAGCCCTCTTTCAAATCGAGATCTGAATGAGAATGTGGGGGACACTCATCTCTCAGATGGAGCAGGCACTGAAAAGGTGGTGGTTGGGGACGGTAAGGGGAAAAGGTGGTGGTTGAGATCAATATGAGAGAAAGGGGGTAGGGAAAAGTGGGTAGGGAAACGGGATGTTCGTTATGTACAAAAAAAGCGAAACCATATTTCTAGCTCCATTATTGCACATAAATTTGAAAGCCTGCATACCCAGTGAGAGTGTACAGGTACAAGATTCTGGGTCATTTATTTTTGGCATCTAGGTTGGTAGGAATAACACTGTTTGCTTACAGTAATTATAATAATTAAATATTGAGCTCACAAATTGTACAGGTCTCTATAGTAGCACTCACTTTTCAAGATTCAACCTGGCAATAAAACTTTGCCTGACTTACCTGACGTCCATCTAAGGTGTATAATCGCTTCACCATTCCAGAGTCTAGTTTAATGGCGTTGGTAATGTCGGTCAAGACTTGATCAAATGTATGCACCGTCTTTTTGTTCAGCAGCACCCTAACAGCTTTTCTCGGTTTAGCACCGCTCTTGATTATGGTCACAAGTCTTGGTTTAATGAAGCTGCGATTATCTTCGGGTTGAGCACATTCAGCCACTTTAGGTGTTGGAGAGTCGCTATCTCTATCTTGGCTCTTTATTGTATTTGCTGGGTTCCATGGTCTATCACTGTTTCTGTCATAATCTAGCTTCTTAAAGATCCCCTGCGAGGCACACACGTAACTTTCCCCAGGAATTAATTGTGTAACGTGTGTGATTTTCCGAGCTCCATCGACCGTGAATATGTTCCTAACTCCGTGGGGCAAATGAGACTTGTCTGAGAGAGTTCTGGTCAGATCGGCTAGGAGTGATTCAAATGTTCGGAAACGGTCTGCCGAGACGGCATACATGATGCCTCTGAAAAAGCGGTCACCATTTCTATAAAACCTTACTTTCTTCGCCCTGAGCTCACTTGTTCTTCTCTGTAGAGAGGTCCTAATAAGTACTCCATGGGCACTTTGTGATGGGCTCGGCACTGTCCCACTACCCCTCAAGCTTCTCAATCTTCTCTTTTCCGCAGAAGAACGAAAATGCTCTGATAGTTCTGATAAGGCTGGGTTGGCCATGCCTGATGCTGTTGAGTTTAAGTTATGAATAGATTGAAAGTTTCACAGTCAACCTTATTCTGATTAGGCTACTACTAGTTCAGACTGTTATGATTCAAATACATTATGGCACTAACATTAAAGACAGAGTGGGGTTTTTTTGGGGGGGGGAGTATACATGTACAGTGTCTGTTCCCTCCTTTTTTCAACTAGTAGGGATGCACTCAACACGTACACATGGTGTTATGTCTTTCAGCTGGATCGGTTCAAGCTTCAGACTAGAGACTTGAGTAGTAGAACCAATGCTCTTTTCTTTTCTATTTTCTAACATAATTTATCAAATGTGTAAAAGTAAGTTGGCCTGACGTTTCGATCCTAGCAGGGTCTTCTTCAGGGGCTCAATCACAAGTAACAGAAGGTACAACTTACAAGGGGGAAAATACAAGCCTAGAATACAGATAGGTTAGTGAGCATGGTGAACACAAAAGAGATAGATGTAAGAGGATTAGTTGAGTATTTATCAAACATGTGGTCAAGAATAAAACATTTCCTACCGTTACACAGGAACAAGTGTAAACATTGTAAGTTCTGTCGGCTTGCCTAATATAAAGCCTATGAATAATCTGTGAGTGTGACAAAATGATTGATTGTAAGTTTTTAATATCAGACTTACAGTAGCCGTTACGCCTACAGTCAGCTTGTCTGAAGTACATGCAGTTACAGTGCTTAGTGTATGCTGAATCTGATTTTGAAACCTGACTCACCTCCAAAGAAATGACCTTTTGATGCAATCCCACAGTTCAGTTGTACACCTACGTTTACAATAAACCTATCTTATAAATCCTCACGCTCCCAGCTTCAACGGTTACAGCCTCCTACTTCAACAACGTAAAATAAGCGAGACTGAGTAGCCTGTCCGCTACCTCGGAGTACAGTGGTCTCCTCAATGAGTCTTAAAATGTTTTGAGCATAGGCTATAGTACCGTAAATGCCCACTCCTTGTTGATGTTAATTGCTACTCCCGATCCCACAGTGTTGATATGTATGGATTAGTACTGCACAGGGTATGGAACACATGGGCGAGCGAATAGGTTACATTAGCAATGATAATGAGATGCCTAGCAACATACAGCAGACGGAACAAAGCAGTCGACGGCATCAGCCACTGAAATCAATAAATGTCAAAATGAGAACCTCTCTGTGACGATAGTTGTTACATAAAAGAATTCTGTGACTGAGAAAAATCCCCAACTGGTCAAGAAATTATCAAAATAAGAAAGGAAGTTCAATATTATAGGGATCGCAATTAGCTATTCGAATTTCCAGATGGCACAACAGGGGGGAGCATGAACTTCTGAAGTTGGCGGCTCACTTCCACTTCTTGAAACAAGTGATGGCGCACAGTAACAATTTGAGAAAGAAAAGGCGTGTATTTAGA
>JXUT01149299.1:0-12651 GCA_000934455.1 Apostichopus parvimensis | reverse complement strand
CAATTGGCTGGTAAATGTTGGCCCAATGTTGGTTTAACGTGTAACGACCAACAGTTTGAGAATATGTGTTGGTTTAACGTTGGCCCAACATTTGTTTGCCAACTCAACATAACACCAACCATTGCCAACGTCTGCCATCCATTAGCCAACATTGGCCCAACGCACGGTGCTATCTGGGTATTGACATTTGTCACATTTTTCTGGCGATGACACCTATTTATTCTTCGTTTATCTGCAAATTAGCAAGGCCCGGAAAGGGTCAATTCTGGCGATCTAGGGAGTATCTTTACTCAAAAAAATTCTGTACGCTCCGCGCCAACCTATATGGTGGCGCTCCGCTTAGATAAAGTCGAAAGCGCCCCTACAGACCATTCTCGCCCCCTCTGACCAATACCCCTAGCTCCGCCACTGAATGAGCCCGTCGTAATATGTAGACTATAATTAATGCGAATTCGTACTCTTGGGAACAACTGGCTTACGGTATAAAAAAATTGCCCCAGATCCTTATGGACCCCCCCCCTACCTTACCCCTCTTCTTTCTCTCTCCCTCTGTGAATGGATGGGAGAGAGAAATTTGTCAGTGATGTGCACTTCACACATGTGCATGTTTGCAATACCACGAGAAGGGCCCATCCTGCAATGTACTGTTTACTTGTCATAAACTTTCCCCTTCTGTCCGACATGCATGGCCACTCTAGAAAGAGAATTATTACTGCATCACATGGCAAACGCTGCACTTACGGAAAGGATAATTTACTAGTGTACTGAAACCAATAAACTGACGTTTGTACCAACATGAGGTCCGCAGGTCTGTTCTGTGGCTATACATTCTCTTCGCTTGCATGGGACTCATGGAGCTATAGCGAGTACGACCCTCGTCTATTTTTCTCATCCTGAAGCCTTGGAATACTTAACTTGAAGGAATATAGACATTTGAACCGATTTTAATTTGAAATTCACTTGTAATATTAATTCTACGATATGACGGTCAAATTTAGAGTACTTTTCTGCCAGGGAATTTAATCACACCAGGAGTTCGTTGTTTCCCGTATGCATGCCTTGTAGGGTCCTATTAGAGGGCGAAAATAATATAGGCCAAAAAAGCTGGATTTGTCTAAGCATTCTTCCACACACATTTACGATGGAAAAATATGTTAACATAATACACGACTAACAGCGGAATTTTGGGTTGACTTTCCGGAATTTTTTCCTGGACGTTAGCTCATAAACAGCGAAGCGACCGTTTGGAATCTAGTTGAACGTGGTACAACGTACCCTCATTGATGCAAAAAAAAAAACAGGAATACCTCATGAACAATAAGTTTCCTTATCGGAAACAGCTTGTTCAATTCATTGATTAAGATTAACTTAAGAAGGGGTTTTTTAGGGATCAAACTGTGCCCAAGTCTCTGTAAAAATGTTGTTATGCTATATTTCTTTCATTTTTCTCCTTCTCTTAACCATGAGGATGTGAATAGTCATTTCCGGCAGCTTTCCGTTTATACACGATCAGGGGAGTGAGTCACTTCATTACATCTTATGTTACATTAACTATTTATAGGCTTTAATTCTGATAGAAAAATACCTGCCAAATGTTGTTTGGATTGTCTTGCAAATAAGAATTTATATATATATAGAAATACAACAAATACGAGGGAAAAGTCGTGTTTTCTTTATTTTCTTTTATTACTTAGCAGAAATGTACATTACAAATATATCATAATTTAATTTTCTACAACAACTGCAAACTTATATCACACAACTTTATTACACTACTTAAAACATCACTTGACAAGACAGAGTATTTAACACGGACAGATACACAGCTACAAGCAACAGAAAAAGACGTGGAAAGTTGTGGGTTACATGATGGGAGGAAGGAGGGGGGAGGGGGGAGATGGGATGAAGGGGGAATGAGAGAGAAGCAGGGACAGCTTGATCAAGATTTATTAGGCCTAATATCAAATCCTCAATTTTTGTCGATATAATCCTCTTGACTAGTGCTGTGTGCAGAATGTGCAACATTGTAGTCTTAAGCTTGACAGTGTTAAGTAGCATACTGATGTAAGGTCAACGTTCAGTAAACTTATTATCCGTTCAACAAATCTAGAATTCTGATTGGTTGAAATTTGCAGACAAACAACTGCATCATCGACATCGAGACATGTGATTGGATAACACATCGATTCTGAAAGGGACTATCACCATGGCGAGCAGTATACAGCATGTTTGCAATTTTGCAACAACAACGAAGAAACATTCTGGTTAAGAGCCACTGCCAACCCTTGCCACTAAGGCAAGCAGTATAAACCTCACATTAGAGACCTCAGATCAACAACTCAGTTTATTTCATTATTATGCCAAAGATTTCAAAAATTCAGATTGCACGTTTTCTTCAAAATATATCAAATTATCTCCATCTCCTGGATTCATCATTCGACCATCCTGCCCTCAACCTGTTGCAGTCTCAGTGATGTTTCGTACGTTGTGTTGATGGAGGTCTTGGCAAGCAATTTTTGGCACCTTCAATAGTAGCATTTGCAAATGGAAAGAAAAAAATGTAAAAAATTAACATAAATGGAGTTTGTTTCAGAAATAAACATGTTCAAAGGAAGGAAAAACAGCTGAAAAACTGGTAACGTTAGGGTATATGTGTGCACACCCATGCACTCAACAAAAACATGTCACCTTTGCATTAATTACATAATTTACTCAAAGAGGGAAATTCCCTGACAATGAAATACTGAAACCATTCTGCAATGTCTCTTTTGAACAGTACGACAAAGAAAAGGAAGGACTAAGGATGCATCATACTTTCTTTTTCTTTTATTATTTTACTCGCTACTCGTAAGTACCGTTGGAAGGTTGTGGTTTGAGCAACAACAACAAAAAAAGAGCATAGATTAACCACAAAGAAAATGTAAAACTTGCTTCATACAGGTCTTACAAAGGAGACACAAACCCAATCACTTTCATTGGTCAATGCGATAGATAAACTTGTCTGGGTCATCTGTTCAACAAACGATGGAGTAACAAACATTCCCTTTCAGTGAGGGGAATCTTACAGGGAGGAAAAATGTTTGCAACATTGATCATCTGAAAGAGACGGGATAGAATGGTATATTTACCTCTGAAGTTCCTTATCTTCTGCTCCGACAGCTTTGTCCAGAGCCTGCAAGGCCTTTGAGAATGTCGCAGTCTTGGTCGTCTTGTCTTGCAGGGTGGAGCTGATGGTCCGTAATATCTGTTCACTCTCTGACAGGGCTGTCAGAAGGTCATCTGAGAGGGAGGGGGGGGGAGGAGGCGCAAAAGATTCAGAAATACAGGATGGGATGGTTATTGATGAATAATGGCCATCGACACATTAACAATCTATACTGACAATTTAAAAAAGCCTACCCATCAATTTCCCCGACAAAGTGCCTGAATACCGGTTTGTTTTTTAAAAAGTGTTGATATTTGAGGTCCCTTCATGCATCAGTACCTCCATCCGTAATTTATCACGCGCCAACGATTTTCCCTCCTTAATGTAATAGATGAAGGACAAAGCTTGTAATTGGTGTCAATTTGTTGTAACGGTATTTCAATAGATCTTACAAAACTTTGGTGAATGGCTATGCAGCGGGAGGAATTTTCATGGTTAGTTTTATGAAATTCAAAGTGAAGAATCTAATGATAAATGTTAGACACTCTGAAAACGGACTGTCTGACCAAATGCAGCCGAGAGGTGCCTGGTCAGTTACGTATGACAAGAGGTCAGAGTGGGATGAAGGTAGGAAGACAAATTCATATCACATGCCCATTATAAGGTTATTTAGAGAAATAAATTGACTAGGATGTAAGAGGAAATTTCTAAGGACTACTCCTTGCACCCACCAGAACCTGCCTGAGACATAAATAGAACGTTAGAAGGGCAGTTGCTTAGACTGGAATCAAAATGGCCCCAAATTGACTCCGTCGCTGCACCAAAGCTTTGGAACAACCTACCACACGACATAAAAGCTGCCAAATCTCTCGCCATATTTAAGAAAATTTGAAAACTCATCTTTTTAGTTTCTCAACGTGATTTTGTCACTTTTATATACTTGTGTTTTTATCTAGACTTTTACTTTTGTACAACTCTATTTAATGTGCTTATCCTTTGTTTTGTTTTTTATAGGTTTTGGTCTGTTTAATAGTCTTCTCATGTTTTTAGATTTTTGTGTTCGTATTTTACATACTGTTTAGTTTTCGTTTATGTGTTTTCTAGACTTTTTATTCCTTTGTTTTCTCTGTCTTTTTATTTTATTTTTTTAGGTTTTGTAAAGCGCCTAGAGGCCTTTTGGTATTTGGCCCTATATTAAGAACTTATTTATTATTATTATATTATTAAATACTGCCGAGTCTTACCTTGGAATGCCTCTTCATTTGGAGGGAGGAGGACCCCAGTGGTCCCTATTTGATGTCGGGTGGTGTCAAGGGCGTGGGCCAAGGTGCTATACTGATTCTGGAACTGTTTCAAATTAGCTGCAACTGGTCCAAGACCTACTTTCTACAAGAAAAAAATGACAAAGAAAGCAATTTGTTAGATATTAGGTTGTGTGATGCCAAGGATCACCAAATAAGCAAAATCCCAGGAATTTTCCAGGATTGGCCCTCCCTTAAGGATTTCCATGACTAGGTGAGAGCTATACTATCACCTATTCCCTAACATTTCCTCTCTTCAGATAACCATTCTCAATGTTTACAAGGTAACATACCTGGATATCTAACTGCTGATCCAAGGTGTTTGCATGCCTCAGTCGAGCCACTTTCAACTCCAAATCTCTTTTCCTGGCTAAAAGGGATTCGTTCTCTTGGTGTAAAAGATGCAAGTGTGACTGAGAATGATACCAAAGAGGATTGCAAATTCAATACATTTAATGGTAACAGCCCTGACTTCACCAATAAATCGAAGTGTTATGTAATGGGGCTCTCTTTGGAATTTTTTTTTCTTTACAGTGGTGCTATCATATCAGTCCTAATATGTGTGATCAATACTGTGTACAAATCTCTGAATCCAAGTTCACGTGAAAGTGTTCACAAACATGTGAACACACTGGATGAAGAACTTACATACAGACCGGCTGAGTGATTTACTAGTTGTAGGTTCCACATGTGCAGTTGGGGTGAACGAAAAAAGTGTTTTAGAAAAAACACAAGTTTAGGTAATTAAGTGCTTAAAACAGGTAGCTTGACTTGAAACTTTGCAAATCTCTCTTTCAATAATTACAAATGAAATTGTATGTACCACAAGTGATCAACTCATGGTACAGTGAGGATCTGTAGTCATAGTCTACCACTTGTCCGGTTTTGGGGAACTAGATAGGACCAATATGACAGCGCCCTCTGTAGATTGTGGGCATGTACAACAGCGCCCTCTGTTGATTGTGGGCGTGGCTAGAAAGTCCCCAATTCTACCTAATTTGGTACACAAAGGATGCTATTATAGGAATATCATAATTTTAACCAATCTCACAAACACCTTTAGAATGGGAAACAATTGTAAACAAATAGTAAAAGTAAAGACAGTACAATTGATTTATTAAATCATTTCATATCATACTTAACGAAACTAATACAAGATCCTTTAATCCTTAACTTTTGGATATCGTACGTATCATCATACAACAAAAAACAAATTGATGTTGACAAACCTACAAATTCCAAATTTAATCAGAATGATTGAAATAATTACCATCGCTTCTTGTTCTTGGTCCTGCTTCTGTTTCCTCATCTGAAAATTTACAGGAAAAGTAAATTTTTCTATTAGTTATAATATAAAGGCCCTTGTTTGCACATTATAAACAAGTTAAGTCCATTTGGTCACTAATATATATTTTTTGTTGTTGAGTATTTTGACTAAAACATTTTTTAATGAAATGAATGCCAATTGACAAAACTAATACAATCTCTGTATGATTATCTTTTGTCGCTTTTGTTTCAATGAAAAATGTTACTGGAATGAATGAAATGTTGATGTTTTAGATCTAAAAAGAAAAGAAAAGTTTTCCTAGAGTAAATCAAGGATTTTGTGGCATTCATTAGCTTCAAAGAAACCCCTTACCTCACATTATGAAGAAGATGTTGCGATATGGGAGTTTATATGGCATACTTAGGAATAATTTTTCTTTCCAAACAAAGTGTCAAATTAACATACAATTAATTTTTTAATAATTTTAGTACATGATTTCTAGAAAGCAATTGCCTAGTGATCCTCTAGTGGGCTAGGGGTGGTAAGAATATCATACTTTAGGGCCCCAGAGGGTGTTCATTTAGAACTGCTGCTTTTACAACCAAACTTTTGAGAGATAAACTTCTTCTTCTCTGGGAAGAGGATCAAAGTTGATGTACCTTCTTGTTATAATAATGCACACACTTCAAAAGCTTTGCTTATGTTGTTATTTTGTTTAATGTTACAGGTTTCTCTTGAAGTGGGATAATTTTCTAATCTGAGGCCAAGGTTTCAACAAAAGTGCAATTCTATCCATTAAAGGTGATTGTTATCTGCTCCTGGGCCTAAATTATTCTTACATTACAAAGTAAATACAGAATGTAAAAAAAAAAAAAAAATTGAGTTCAGTTGCCATGGTCACGTTTGATTATGATGACGAAGCCAATCATGCAGCCATTACCGGTAACCTTCATCAAAAGGAACGGTTTCTTGAACAAGCTGCCAAAAACTAAGTCTCACCTTTGATTCTAAGAAGACCATTTGTAAATATCTTGCATACATCTTATCCAAATCATACTGTGATACGTCCTTGGAATGCAATAGATCAACCTACAACAAAACATACAAAGAAAGAGAATATTCAGAAAATAATTGTACTTTTTGTCTTCTTTTTCAAACATGCTTTTTTGACCTTTAAAAATTTTTGTTTAACTCTTTAGTATTCTAGGAACTTGCCCAAATGTTGTGATGCCTATAAGGAACATTCAACTGTCTTTCTGCACTTGCTTTTGTGTACAAAACTACAATTTGTATATTTTGGAATTATTTTGTAATTGTTTTTCCTTTCCTTTTTTTTTTTTGTATTTTCAGAGGGACTCTGCTTTATGCTAGATCACTTCTGTGCTCTGTTCTTTCCTCCTTTAACTTTCGTTTATTAATATCTTTCTGAATCCATTCTTTGTTAGCAGCATTTAAATTTTCCCCGTTTTTTTCCCTCTCTGTGAATCTGTTTTCTGTTCATACAAGCAGGAATAAATCATCTTGAATCTTGCACAACAAATGAGACTTGACCTGATATTGTACCATGAAAAAGGATTATTTTTAAATATTGCCTGCTTTGGATCATATTTGAAAAGAATAATACTATAATACTGGCATATTTGAATTTTTCAAATGAAATGGTATATATATATGTATTATACTGTAGAGAGTAAACCAGTACCACTATACATTGGTATTATCCCTTGGTATAACCTTAGGTTACCAATGGAGACGGGATACTGCACGTGACAGAAAATGCAAGCAGGCAATCACCTTATAACCACTACTGGGCATAATTGTATGGATATATCCTATAGAAAGTGCATTTCTATGAACAAACAAACACACACTTCCTATGCATATATCCTTCACAAACAAGAACATTTGCTATGGATTTGTCCTTGTGAGGGGTGAGGGTGTGCGGACGCTGTGGTGAAGTAGTTAAGGCAGTGGACTTGTGATGTAAGGATTGCAGGTTTTGAGTCCTGGTCAGATCATTGCGTTGTGTCCTTGGGCAAGGCACTTTATCTCCATTGCCTCTCTTCACCCAGGTGTATAAAAGGGGACTTGCGAGGTAACTTGTAAATATAGTTGTGTGCGTCGGTTTGTGGCTTCACCCTATGAGAAATCCCCCAAGGGGGCACGTGGATGTGGTGCAATGCAAGGAGAGATTGACTGAATTGTGCACACTTTGGTGTGTGGGTGTGACAAGTTACCAATGACCAGGGATTAAGTTGTGAATTCATGTGAGAGGGCCCTCGCCTTGAGCAAGACTGTAAACCTTCAACTTTAACTTTAACTGGGTGAAACAACAGAACGAGCAATGAATATCTGGAGGGGACAGATAAAGT
Organism: Apostichopus parvimensis; assembly: GCA_000934455.1. Classification (NCBI taxonomy): domain Eukaryota; kingdom Metazoa; phylum Echinodermata; class Holothuroidea; order Aspidochirotida; family Stichopodidae; genus Apostichopus; species Apostichopus parvimensis. The sequence goes on along the minus strand of JXUT01149299.1, from coordinate 4,566 downwards.
CTTTTCCCAGGCGACCGAGGTTCCTGGCCAGTGCATGTAACCAACATGGCCAAGCTTTAATAGGCTGCAGTGGATATCACTTGATGGCATTGTCACACACCTTTGGTCCTTTCTTTGAAACTGAGATTCCTTCTCTTGTGTCATCGAACCTACTCTCCAAAACCGCTGCTGGATCTGTGGAAAGACAAAAATAGAACAAGAAATTAATAATACTCAGCCTGGAAGGCAATTATTTACAAATGTTCCTAAATTCAAATGGCTTGTACTTTAACGTTCAATGTTGGGTGGTCGTCCAAATAACAATGGGTTCTGGCTCATTTTGCATTTGGTGTGCCATTTGGAAGACCATTCCTCAGATGGGAAACTGTGAATAGCTTCTGGATGAGAAACCAACAGTAGTTTAGCCTACCAGGTCATAAAGCCAAGACCGACCCGATGATAGGTTACAAATGCTTCCAAAGCCACCGCCTTCATCCACCCCACCTGACCATAGAGCAAGGCTTAAATAAATACATTGAAATAAACAATTTCAGATAAACGTTGTTGTTGTGGTGTATCTTCTATTAGATAGATGCAAGGCTTATGGATTTTTTTTGAAATTGTTTATCATTCTACTCACCTTCTCTGAGGACGGACAGGTCCGGTGCAATGGCCGATATATTGCTGACACCGGAGAGGGCCGACGAATCGATGGGTCTGTGGTCGGGGAAGAAGGACCCATTCAGTGCAGGGGTGGAGGTGAATAGCTCCTTACCCCCCATACCTCTCTCCATAGGTGTGTAACTGAGGCCACCGTGCAGGGGTAACTTCTTGGGTTTATGTCTGCTCGGTCTGACCGATGAACTCTGCAGAGGCGGTTTCTGAGACGGCTTTTTCATCTGAAATAAGTGAAAAGGAAAATATATATAATATATATAATTTTCAATGCCAATGTTTGGATTGCTGCTAAAAGAAATCAGCAGTTGGTAGCCTAAGGGGTAAAAAAAAAGGGGCTATTTTAGATAATAGGCACAAAAACATCGCAGAAGGAACATGAGTGGATTCGTTGGGAAGTAGAATGTCTACATGCATGGTTCCGTGCCTTCCAGAAGATACTGGTTTCTTCTGGAAGATTGCAAGAGATTGGTTCACACTGCACTTAATTTCCACTTTGTTTGCCACCTTGGAAGGAACCTGGAAAGCCTGCCTGTATGTCACACCGGTAATGATATCCAACCAGACCTACTTCTGTGGTGGAGTACCCCCTTATTACCTTATCGCTGGGTCTGGTCGTTTTTGAGGCCGTTCTGGTCGACGATTTACTTCTGGCGGTAGAGGGCGGTGCCGCCGTCGTCTTACTGACGCTCTGCATGTATCTCGATGGTACGATATGACCTCCACGACCTGTTGACGAGTGAATGGACTAAAACAATGAATGAAAGGAAACTTCTACGTCATCTGTAAATATTAATAATTCATAGCTTAAAATTAGAAATCAAAATGAAATTTGGATTATTTAATGATTAAGGCACAATGGGGTCACAACAGCATTTCCTTTTCATTTTGGTCCATATTTTTCTGAATATATTGAATATTACTGATGATGGGGTTTCTCCTTTTTTCGAATGGCAAATTATCGCAAAAAGCAGTTTTATGCAATAAAAATTATGTCTGTTTAAGGAAATATTGGTATTTGTTGTCTAAACTAGTATCGAAAATATCAAATTTTATGTAAAAATCTGCTTTAAAGAGAGGACTATCAGCAAAGACAGGACGACCTCCTCCCCTCCCTCATCAAAAAAAATAATGCAGCATAGTACCCTGTTTCTTTTTCTTCTTCTCCTTGGTTGAAGTAATGCTGTCATCTTTGTCTGGTCTAGAGGGAATGAACAGAACAGAAAGAAATATTCAACCACAACAGTTTATTACAGCAGTCAAGGTGCTTCACGGACAGGGAATCCTCTGTGAAACACACAACCGATGATAAATACCGTCATACCTTGCAAAAGCTATTATGACTTGCCAACTGGTAGTCAACTGAAAATACTGTGTAGTCTAAATAGATACTTCTTGCTTGGATTGAATTATTACAGTTCCAGGAAACCAGACCTAATCATTACTTTATCAAGTGTGAATCTATTCAATTTCACTTTAGCCATCAAACACCTATATCCAAATGGAGCATGAAATTGTTATTCTGCTTAATGATATTGTTTTGCTTACATCACCGTACGATCTGTATCCTTTCACTATGTTCATTTTTTTTTGTGTGATTGTAATATTTAATCTTGTATAGTAATATTTCAAGGTTTGTCTGTTCTCTTTAAGTTCATATCATATCCGTTTTGCTACTTTCACTTTCTTGAAATAATTTCTTTCTTTTTTTTTAACAATTTTCTATCACCTCTTCAATGCTGAAACTAGCACTAACATTTAAACTGACTTATTAATGCTACTACAACACTACAAAGATATTAGATACATCTAGACCAAACTGACCTCACTCTGTCTGTACTTTGACCTTTTCCAGAAGAGATTAGCGCATCTTTCAAAGCCAAGCTATCTCCGAGATCGTCCGTAACATCTGATGCAACACTGCCCTCCATGTCTTCAAAGGCTAATTTCTTTGCTACAAATATAAAGACAAAAACTATATCTTTAACTCCCTCATCAACATGACGTCAGATTCTTAATTTTTCGATATCAAAAGCTGTCCAATGATCATTATCTGAAAATCTTCAAGGCCCTTTGTGAAGAGAGTTTATTAGTTTAGTAAAAAAACACAGGAGTGAGGATGCCCACAGAACTAGGAAGCACATTTGAAACCATATCCATGTTTCAATATGACTCTTGTTGGACTCCAGCATATATCAAGCCTTCTCTTTTCGCTGTGTTTTCGAGAATTTACGAGGCGTGTAACTGTCGCTTGCGACCTTTACTCCATACTGCTAAGTAACATCCCTAACTACCTCATCATCTGCAAACAGATACTGAGGCAGGTATTAAAGGCACCTTTCATCATCACTGCATTGCCATCACCATGAATAACAATGTTTCCCAGTGAAATGAACAGAGCTTAACTTCATTTCCTAATTCACAAAACAGAAATACTTAATCTACAGAAGACAACATGCTGCTCAACACCACAGCATAGTGAGTAACTCTGAATAGGTAAAGAGAATCTGGCTCCTGGCGGTGGGTATACCAACCAATAGCCTAATGATTATGGGGCCCAAACATTTTAACAGCTACTCCATACCTTTACCTTTTACTGTACTATTAATAATCATTGGAGTGGCACGATGACAATTTTCAAATGTTTCGTATCGTGAATTCCTTACCTGAAGACGTCACCGTGGATACTACATCCGCTGGATCGACCTTCCTTTGTTGGTGATGATCCCCATCGGGATCGGGCGATCCATTTCTTTTAATTGACATAGAAGGCACCTGGTCGATGGCAATCTTGGCCGCTGCTTCGACCGACCCAGTATCTCTGAAGGTAAATTCAAGACGGATATTAATCGTATTCTTATAGTCCAGAGTTAGTTTTTGTTTTTCTTTACTGCTGATCTGTCATTAGACACTAACTGAAATCGACCGATCAAATTAACTGTTCAAGCAATACCAGAAAGCCAAAAACGCTTAGTGATTCCTTGCCAAGTTTTACAGTATATGAGAATAGTTAATGAAAATTTGTGCAGAGTAGTTCAACTAATTTTTGCTTTTTATGTCATAGTGTTTACAAGAGTTGGCCTCTTTTGACTACGAATGTCCTTTGACCTCTGCGGAGAACACTACGGATCATGCATTCATCATGATGCATCCACATGCAGAGTATGATATTCATCTAAGCATCTACTCTTGGAGGTACAGACTTAACAAGGTTTTCTGACTTGAACTTCTGTTGACCGCAGGAATTTCATTTGTAATGTAAACACTGCGACTTGCCAACACCACATGGCGGAGTGTCAAGAAAACTAATCAACTCACCAATTAATGGGATGACAAAAAAAACTGGCTTCAGCTATCAACTCAATTAATCAAAATCAGGGATAACAGACACCAGGAGTGATCAGGGATAATATAGACACCATGGATAATATAGACACCATGGATAATATAGGCATCAGGGATAATATAGGCATCAGGGATAATATAGGCATTAGGGATAACAGACTCCTGGGATAACACAGACACCATGGATAATAATTAAATCAGGGATAACATAGGCACCAGGGATATTATAGGCACCAGGGATAACAGACTCCTTGGAAAAACAGACACCATGGATATTATATAAATCAGGGATAACATAGGCACCAGGGATAATATAAATATGGGTACTACTAACCTGAGCTGACCTTCTACTGCTGATGGTGCATGGCATATGACCTTAGCCGGGGACTTGACCATACCAGTCTGAACCATGACTTCGGTGGCTGTGGGGTCCAAACGACCTCCACTCGCATCCACCATCAAGATCGACTGATCCTTACTCCTGTTCACTCTTGTTTTTGTCTAAACATATATCAAAATGACAGAAAAGAAAGATGCATTATAGATTGAATTATGTTTCACAAAATT
>JXUT01149291.1:0-12109 GCA_000934455.1 Apostichopus parvimensis | reverse complement strand
CCCCCCACCAAGTCTACACCTTCAACATACAAAACCAGCCAAAAATTAGAAAACAATGTAATACCATAAATATGTTATCTTATTTCAATGAAGAATACAAAAGAAAGAGAAATGTTGAATATTCATGTAGTAAAGCTTCGGAACTTATTGACTAAATTTCGCTTCCTTTTTTCAAAATGACAATATCAAGGGAGGAAGCTCTTTCAGAAACCTGGAGATGACAACAATGTCGCAACTCGCCACATCCTATGAAACCAGTAGCCCTTCATGTAAGCACCACCCGACAAAGTCTACACCTTAAAAATAAAATCAGCCGAAACTAGAAGCAATGTAATACATGAATATTTACAGTCTCCTAGGGTAAGAAACAAAAACAGACAAGAAACAGGACATTTGGATGTTTCTCTAAAGTTATGAAACTATCAAATCAAGAAGAATTTTTAAATGAAATTTCGTTTTTCCAAAACAGAATTAATGAAAAGACAAAAGTGAGCCCTAGTGACCTCCTAGTACGACAGCCTATATCTGAATTCTTGATTACATACTAAGAAACATGTCCAAATAAGAGTTTGCACATACAAACAATCTTCCTGATCAGATACGTGAAAGCCCATTCGTTTTTTGTTTATAAATTTTTATTGTATTTCTGTGATCATTTATCAAAAACAGGATCAGGGCTATGTGTGATTTCATGTACAGATACAAAATTGTTTACGCTATTTCATAGCAGAACATATACATAATTCTCAATTTATCTGCAATTTTAATATGCTAATTAGAACATTCAATTGAACCTTAAGGAATACAGAAGTACTTGGCCAGTTGCAGAGCTTGACAAAAACTGGTCTTGATGAAGATGATATTACTATTCAATTGTTGCTACAGTAGCATACTGTAGATAATAAGTACTGTCGATCCACAATTTGTCGAGGTTGGCGTCTTTTAACTTGGCTATTACACTCAAGGTTTTTTTGCTATTTAGCAAAACATACTAGTGTCTGTTTGTACAAGATTCATGAAAATTGATATACTTTATGACATCAAACTTTTCATTGATTCCATAACTGTTTTTGTGACAGAGAGATGATAGTTAAATGAGCCAGATTTTACGATGTCACTGGCTGAAACTGTACTACCCGTTCCACCTTATACATATTCAATGAGAAAGAAAATTTGAGTTTACTCAGACTGTCCATAGAGGCTGGGCTACGTTCAAACTGTTCCATGCATTTGTATGATGGGAAGAGCAATGGCGGATCTTCCATACTCAAGTGAGGAAAAAACGATTCCACCAGCCTGAAGTTATTTTTCACGTTTTTCTTGCAGAAAATGGGATCCATTGACGCTGGAGCGACAACGTAAACCTCGCGTCTCGGTTCGTTTGGGATACGTTTCCTCCTCTTGGATTCCATTAGGTCGTCGACTTTTGTCAGCATCGACATCCTGTCGCTCCCCATCATGTCGTGGATGTGTAACTCGCTGGCACCCTTCCCTTCAGATTCCAGGGACCTCATCAGAAGATGACGGGGTGGCATGTACGTGTGAAAGAACACTACATGGTGCGACACCGGCTCTGCCGAGGGCTGCTTCACCAGCATGCCATTGATGTGAGCAAGGCAGGGTATCATGCCAGCTTGGTGCAACAAGCCAAAGAGGAGACAGCCGAGGAGGTTCCACGCGATCCATGGGACATTTGGAAAACCGTTCTGAAATGTCACAAATTCTGAATACAACAGGATCAGCGGAATCACCGCTGGCATGACGAACCTGGCCTCTTGGTGCGGAAAGATGGAGATCAGGAGCACTGGCGTGAAGAAGCAGAGTCCGAGGAATGCCCTGCTCGTAGAGGACGTGAAGGTCGGCCTCGAGGCTTTGCCTTTACCGAAATAGACGGCGAAGACCTCCGTGAAGAAACTCACGTAAAGGGGTAGACAGAGCATGGGAAGGTTGACGAAGAAGTGTGTAACTTGCGGATGAATACCATGGGACGACAGGTTGTCGACGTCTAAGTTATACTTAATGAAGTTCAAAGGGGTCAGCGTAATGTTCTGCCAGAGATCCAAATTCAAGTTATCCACGAGGAAATCGATGTCGGTGAAGAAGCGAACGTCCAAAGTTCCGGCGTACAGGGAATCCAGGATGAGATGCACTAAGAGGTGGGCTAGGACTCCCGGCAAGATCAGAAGGCCGTTTCCGACGACGGTCAAGAGGGACGAGAGGCCGAACGAGGTAGCGTTCCCCGTCAGCCAGAAGAGCATCGGGAAAAGGGCGTACAAGCCGATGGTCGGGCGATTGAAGAAGCCCTCTAAGAGGAAAACCCCCAGCCAGAACCCGGCTGATATGTTCTTCAGGTTCTGTCTTGACATTTCTTGCTTGGAATGTTTGGTTCCTGTTTCTTTTGGTTTATTCTGACCTTTATTCTTCCCTTGACCTTTGCCCTTACCCGGACTCTTCCCCTTCCCTTTGGGTTTCTCCGTCTCGGGAGGCTTTCCCTTCTCCTTCTTGCTCTGCGCCTGAGGGACAAGCTGCTTCTGCCTAGAGTCGACAACCATCAGTAGGATGAGGGCATAAACACCGACCTCAATAGAATTTGAGAAAGTCCTCGAGCAAAACACGAGCACTATATAAGAACTGGCAAAGATGTTGAGGCATTTTTCTGGGTTGAACTTGAGCAACTTGCTGATATTGTAAATGCAAAAGTCGGTGGATAAGGAACACAGAACCATCGCCAGTCGAGGGAAGATGAGAAGGAGAGCTGGTGTGATTGTCAGTAGATCGGCCTCTGAAAGAGTTTTTAGAACCAGAAAGGAGATACCACTGGTCAGACTGGGGAAGAACACCGATCTTGTCAGTTGAGTCTTGTTAAACTCCCACGTGCGATGAACATCGTATCCGAATATATCACCTGCCGTAAGAAAGGAAGAGATACAGTCAGAACTTACTAAATAAGGTGATGGCAGAGTAGATTAAATATAACCAATTAATATAATGGAACTGAAAGTAATTTCCTAGAGGCTCAATACAAAAATTGTAATTAATAAATTGAAATTACACTTAGGTCGACCTAAGTGTAATTTCAATTAGCTAGTTAACATACATAAAAACTGACAAATCTATTTCATTTCTTAAAAAATATGACAGTAAAGAAAGTTTAATCATTTCAATTAAAAAAAAGGTCTCACCTGCAAGTGGTTCAGGATTTTGAAAGAATTCATCAGGATGTATGTATCCAGGTTGTGGCTGAAACACCCATAGAAATCTTACTAGTAGTAGGAGGCAATAGAGCTTGAAAGCCATGTTTGTTAACGATCAATAATCAATCTATAGGAGAAAAACAACGTACAATTATAAGTTCATAAATTGGTGAAATCCCAGTGGAATATGAAGATGTTGGAACACAACACTAAAGCTCAATTTTAAACCCCTGGTATCGATATGATGATTCTGAACAAACCATTGGCTTAAACATCATGCCTGCTCTTTTTTGATGTGTTTGCCACAAGAATTATGGGGCTGGTGCAAAACTCTTGTTCATCAGACAGAGGATAGTGTACCTTGAGCATATGACCATTTTTCTTAAACAGTTAGGGAACTGAAGATATCCCATTTACATCACTACAGTGGAGACATGTAAAGTTGTTTCAAAGACCTATTATTAAATTCCCAAATCAGATATATCAATCAAATCCATGGAAGACTCCCTCAACAACACTGCACAGCAGTAATTTTGAAACAAAGTGGCTATTCTTACGACGAGTCGTAAGAATAATTGCCGATTAAGCATGCGCAGTTGCTATTTTACAACCAGGAGTATTATTTTTACGCCCATGAGTAACAATTATTTCCAGTTAGGGTTAGGGATAGGATTAGGGGTTAGGGTTACCCCTACTACACGCACAGTTGCTTTATTTACTTTACTGCACATGAATTCGCCGATGTCGTAAGAATAGTTTATAGATAATTGTTACGACTTAGTCGTAGTAATAGCCACGGCCATTTTGAAAAGGTTAAAATTAAAAGAGATTTTGTTTCAAAATTTCAAGCAACTTTTTTTATGAGAGAAAATACAATACTGTTTTTGTTCGGTATGGAATATATTGTATGTTTGTCACAATAACCATACAAACTGAAAAAGAAGTTTAAGAAAGGAAGGAATCACATTTTTTCTTGTTAGTAGTAGCTGTCACTCCTGACAGAGTCAGTGCCTTGCAAATGATATTAATTTTTAGTTCAGATATAATCTGCATTGTTTGGTTACTAGAGTGTTGATAGTCTAACTCTGCCTTATCAATCCAGCTTGAAATTTCCACCTCTGGGTAGCCATATGATGGCTAAGACTCAGAGCTCCTGGCCTTTACTTTTATATATTTGCTTAACAAATAACATATGGGCTAAATATTGTGTGACATACGTGGGGACTGGGCGAGCTTTCGCCTGTGCCTTGGAAAGTTTTGGACATAGGCCACTAAGCTAAGCAGATCTAGTGACAATAGTGACAAGTCGATTAGCATAACAAGTATGAAAAAGAAAGCTAAATCTAAGAAAACTTCTTCCATCCATAAACTATCATGATTTTTCTCCGGGCGGAAACACCCAATATCTAAATCGGAAAGTAATGGCGGAGACTAACGTCCCATACATCACACTGTACAGCCTGCAGATTTTATAGTCTCAAATCCCGCCAGGGTCCTCCTCGTAACCAGTTTACTACAATAGCTAGCCTATATTATTCGTAGTCGTACCTGCCTACACGATAAACAATAGATATCCCTGAAAATGTACCATGTAATTTCTTACCTTCGTGTGAAGGGAAAACAATCAGCCTGCTTGAGAATATTTAAAGAAGGATTTCTTGCAGAAGTTACTAGTCGTGTGGTAAACAGTAGCAACCGTATAGTAGATTATTTAAATCAAGGTACTGTAAATTACATGTGCCTCATTGAAGGTAGCAGCCACTAAGAGCAGACACTAAGAGCAGCCACTAAGATAAAAATGACAGTACGACATAACACACAGTACTGACACTGCGGTTGTAAGTGTGTGTGCTATACTGAAACTGCGGTCGAGTGTGTTTGCAGTGGCGGCGGAACCGGGGGGGGGGCTTGGGGGGCTGAGCCCCCGAATGAAAAAGTTGAGGGGGCAAATGCATGATAAGCCCCCCCAATATTTACCAAGGCTCCGAACGTGCATCTGCGAATATTAGTGTTTTAAATAAGAGTGTAATAAGCTTAACGCCACACTTATCATAATTTGCGTTTACACTACGAGAACACGCAAGGCGTGGAACATGGCTCTATGTTTAAACGCAATCAATGATGAAACGAACAAAAGCACAATATTAGCATTTCACCTGTACTGTATAGGGTACATGCATTCGTGACAGTGCTTGGTTCATAGAAATTTGTTGGCAACTGCACATGGTTTTGGAATTACCCATTTGTTGACATTAAGAAATGCTTTCTGATTTTTCTTATGACATTTATTTAATTATTGCATTTAATTGCAAGTAGTAATTTACTACACTCAAAAACGTCTTTGCGAGTACACTACGAGTAATAGCTACTCTCTTAAAACACCATCGAATATACAAATTACAATGTTTTTACAGATTTTTACGTGCAATCTGAGAAATTGCAGGCTTGAGACCCATATTTTAGGGCTAGGTATTCGCAGCATAAAACACTCGGGAAGTGCCGTTTCCGGCCATCTGGGGGTTTGAAAAACCCAAAATTCTCTTGTACGCTCCGCGCCAACCGATGGTGTGCTCCGCTTAGATAGTCTCCACACATTAGCCCCCCCCCCCAATAATTTTCCCGTTCCGCCGCGCCTGGTGTGTTGTCCAATTAGTGCATAAATAAGAAAGGTATTGTTTTTTGTTTGATTTTTCAAAAAGAAAAAGAAACCGTCTTGTTATCGTCTGCTAATTTAGTCTGCCCTTAGTGGCTGCTGGGGATCCACTTTCCCGCCACAGCGTACCCAGCGCTCGTCACAGTGTACAAACATCAGTGGCCAACGGCGCGTAACGTTGATGTATACACCAGGGAGCTGCTGAGTAGCAGCTCCCTGTATACACTATTGGCTGCTGTTAGTGGCTGCTCTCAATGGCTGCTACCTTCAAACAGGTATTACATGTGTCAAAGGCGTTTCCGCATCAGGGTTACCAGATGTATATCCCTATTGGTTGTTAGATTATCAGCGGAAAGATGCCAAATTGTTACAAGCCACTAGTAAGCATAATTATCCAAATCTCATTCCACAAGTTAAGTTCTCATATTCCTTTACAAATTTCTGTACAATTTCTTTACAAATCTCAATGGGATATAACATTTGGATCGTTATGCTTGACTTTGGGCTTCATATAATTTGGCATCTGCAAGTTACAGCCTTGAGATGAATATACCAGTGTCGTCAGTCAAGTAGTATCTGAGTATCAAAGTAGGTTACTTTCAAGTGTAACAAAATGCTTGGGGTGGTGAGTACCAAGTACATTAGTCCAAGTACTGTTTTTTTAGGATCCGAGCACCTTTCCATCCCATTACTTTTCCTCTACATACGCACTCGGCAATATACAGTGTTCTAGGCGAATAACCCGCATGTATTACCTGCTGAGGTACTTTAGCATGGGCATTGTATAATGTAGAATAATGCAATGGGACGCCAAAAGCGCACCGAAGAATTGTGTGCGGCTTCCTGTTGAAACCTCAGATTAAAAGTAATGTTCTCGCCCAGATTGAGGAAGGTAAGAGTAGGTAAGAGTTAATGTCATTCTGCCAGGGTGTTCTACTATCTCAAGAAGCCAAAATACAGCAGGAGAACATCTTTTTTGGATATGTTACCATTCAGGATCTGTTTTGTGGCTTGGATGTTGAAGAGCACGAATGGAAGAACATGTTGTGCAAAAAATTTGGTCAATTGAGACACTTTAGCCCTCCTAGGAGCAGCGTGCGAAAATTGTTTACTACTGAGGAAAGAGGTCTGTTTACAAGTGACGAAAACTTCAGGCTCTCATAGCAAAAACAAATCTGCACCGTCATGATACGTACGGGATATTGATGGTGCCATGAATGGCCAACTTCTCAGCTATCCAATCATGGCTATCTTTTAGCTAGTAAGACTTAGAGACCACATTACTTTTATGATTTGACAATGACAATGACAACAATTTATTTCCAGCAATTGTGTACAGTACATGAATGTTTAACAAAGTATAAACGAATATTTTGATAAACAATACCATTTAGAGAGACAGGCACAACGAAAAGCTATATAAATGCATGGAAAAGGAGAAAAAAGGAAGCGCAATGCTTATATAATGTTTTCCCCATTTGAATATAATAAATACATATACTGGAGAGAAATTGGTGAAAGGATACAAACTCCAAAAACAAAAACAAAGCATTTATAGTGTGCAAGTCCATGGGGTTTTTAAAAAGCGTATATGCTAACCTTAACGAGTACCAAGTACAGTTACCGTATTTTAGCATCCGAGTGCGAGAACCAAACGACGAGTATGAGTATACTTTAACAGTCCGAGTACAATGCATCGAGAGCGAGTACCGAGTACTTGCAAATAGGTAATCGAGTACTACTCGAGTACCAAGTACTTTTCGAGTACTAGATCTGTACTGTATGAGTACGAGTAGATGTCTTTTAACACCGTTGGGAGTACGTATAGTTTACACTCCCAGTACTCCTGCACTACTGTGCAAAATGCCCCAAGGACGAGTACAAATCGAAGAGGGCGAGTACCAGCAGTACAGATAATTGTGCTAAATACGAATTTGAGTGAGGGCTAAAACTACATGTCTGATGCCATCGAAACGTGTCTGCTTACCTTCTATGTATATAACGGTTCTGGTTTGATCTGAATACTCTTACGGTAGCATACGCCCATTAAAAGCCCCATTGACTTACACACTAAATCACAAAAGTAATGTGGTCTCTAAGTCTAGATAGAAGTTTTCACTAGCTAAACGCTACCCATCACCGGATAGCTGACAAATTGGCCATACATGGCACCATCAATTTTCCGTATCATGACCGTGTAGATTTTTTGCTATCCGAGCCGGAAGTTTTCGTCACTTGTAAACAAACCTCTTCACTCAGTGGTAAACAAATTTCCTACGCTGCTCCTGGGAGGCCTAAAGGGGTCTAAAATTGCCTCAATTGACCCAATTTTCTCACCACATGTACTTCCATTCATGTTCTTCAACATGCAAGCCACAAAAAACTAGATTATGATTGATAACAGGTCACAAAAGATGTTCTCCTGCTGCTTTTTGGCACTTTTCCTGAAGGAGAACAATCGAGCGGATTGATATAGACTCTAATAGGAGTATGCCACCTTACGGTGGTTTTATACTTATACGTGCGTGAACTTGTGGTTTAGACCTATACCGTACTTACATATAGGAAATGCCAGCTTCAACCAATCAGTAACCTGTAAGCCAAGACGTAAAAATACTATACGGAAGCGTAAGTAGAAAGAGCACCTTACATAGACTACTTAAACATTTGAGGGGGAAAAATTGTCGAGATGAGTAACGGTATGAAAGGCCTGGGGTAAAATTATTTATACACACAATTTTTTTTTTTACTTAAAACGGGTTTATATATTTTGTACCATTCATGACATAATGCCAAATATCTGACATTAATATTTTCCCGCTACACGGCGAAACGCTGGTGATAATACATGGCTGGTGAGAATATGATCACCTTCAATGTTCTTTACTTTTAGAATGGTTGAAAATTGAACCATTAAATATGAAATTCAAATTTTATCACAAACATCATGTTCGCCTCTAAAACAGACATACAGATAGAAATAACGACTATAGACTATAAACACATTTACTAGTTGCATTAAACTGTTTGCAACAGTTGTTTTCCTGCATTCGCGTAATGATACTAATGGGGTCTGATCTTTCACTGCAGTGCTTTATCTTTTATCCCATCAGAACCTATTTGGCTTTTGGAAAAAATCTAAATAAGATTTCAAGCAGTAATGTACGGAACGTGTAACACACGTAGTATCTACCATGTCGTACACTTGCGCATGTGTATATAAGTTGCAAGAAGTGAACAGAAAATATCTCTGAACATTTTTATCCTGTCATACTGAGCGGGAAGACAAATAAAGCTTTCTTGCCCGTCGTTAAACAATGATATGAAGAAATAAAGTAGTGATTTGGTGTTTGATGTTATCATGTTAAGATCACAACTTAAGAATCAGTTGTTATATGTTTAAAGGAGCGTCCCAGAGTTAAATTTGTTCTTGACTGATGAATATGGAACATATACACTAATCATCACGGAGAACCCTATCTAATCAAATCCCTATCTAGTCAAAAGAACAAATTGAAAGTTGAAAATAACGTCAGAGATTGGAGAATTTATTCGCCGGTGTCATTGTGTTGAATAAGTAGAAACCCGTCATAACATGGCAACAGAGCCTACGGAGAGAAAAACGAAATGCATGGTATGTACTTTATTGTTTAAATTATGACAATAATAAACGATTGCTGTAGGGGAAAAGAAATACATCATTGATTGCCCTATACGTTTGGTCACTCCTCGACTGATGGAGAACTTGAATGTCCAAGTTTTAAGTTGCGTCAAGTATTGAGCATAAATATAACAAATATCAGGATATTAAAACATACATAAACTAGAATAGTTTTTCATAACTTTCCTCTGTTATACAATCGCAAACAGGAAGACAAATGAGTTTGAGAATTATCAAGTATCAGCTTGATGAATATTCAGTTTAAATATTTACAACTTACCCAGTTGGGACAATTTTGTTCTATACTGGAGTGTCATGTCCCGCTTTACAGAGCACTCATATTGCCAGTACGAGCAGTAGGCTATATGAATATGCCTATCATGTTTCTATGAGATCAAGGTTAGGAACTGTTCGTACTGTCAGCAGCAGTGCTTTGAGAGCATGATATTGACGAACAGTTTAGAGCAGGGGTGGGCAACCTTTTTGAATGAATGGGCCAGATATAAGGAGTGAAAAATTGACTGGGCCGCACCTAACCAACGACCTGCTGTTGAATTCAAACCTTTTATTCCGAGGACTTTCAAGTAATAGGTGTCTTATATAGGCCTACTTAATCTGTATTCACTATCTTACTTAATCTGTAATACTTAATGCTTAATCTGTATTCACAAAAACCTTAAATTCTACTGTAAGCAGCTAGCTCGTTTTTCATGATGATGTAAAATAGATTGATTTTTTAAAATATTTCTTGAGACATCTCACGGGTCGCAAAATAATCACAGGCGGGCCGCATGTGGCCCGCGGGCCGTAGGTTGCCCACCCCTGGTTTACAGAGGTATTAGCAGTAGGAAATTGTCCCAACTGCAGCTATACAACTTTGAGTATGGTTGAGCATGAAGAAGACAGAGCTTAGTATATGTAACTGGTATATATATATATATACTTACAGTCGTGACTCGTGGATCTGCTGCTACCATGGTGTTAAAATCATCCATACACTCCGCGAAGTAGTCACTTCGTTTGATTGACCTCCCGTGCCATAACACGTTATCACAGACCATCAGTCCGTCTGGTAACAACATACCATTGTTCATTATAATCTATAATGATGAAGACAAAAGCCCAATGAAACCGTCACTGTAAATTAGTTGTAAGAGGTCAGTATAATTACAAGCTCACTTAGGTTGATTCATTTGAGTTCCTTCCAGGAACACCTGTTTGTGACCAGTGGCGGAGCTAGGGGTATTGGTCAGGAGGGGCGAGAATGGTCTGTAGGGGCGCTTTCGACACTATCTAAGCGGAGCGCCAGCACAGGTTGGCGCGTAGCGTACAGAAATTTTTTGAGTAAAGATACTCCCTAGATCGCCGGAAATGACCCTTTCCGGGCCTGACTAATTTGCAGATAAACGAAGAATAAATAGGTGTCATCGCCAAATTACACCAACAAAATGTGACAAATGTTAATAGGTAGATGAGAGTGCAATAAAAAATTCAATAATCGCGAATAAGTAAAAAGTGGTAAAGAGCTGAAAAGGGCGCCAGCAGTCCATTTGAGTCCGTCAGGGGGGGGGGGGGCATCCGTCCCCCTGACTGTATGGACGCTCCGCCACTGGTTGTGACTACGAAAGGTCTACGTTAAGACCTTTCATAGTCAGCAGTTTTTTGTATAGATATCTTTGTGTTTTGGAGTTTCCTAAAATATCCCTACTCTTATAACGCTGTTATGTACGTACCATAAATATTATATAAGGTCTGCTTAAGACAAATGTTAACTTTAACCCTTCCGTCCAATCACTCCCTTTACGAGAGGGTCTGTTCAGGCACGGTAGTAACTCAAACGGTGATAACATGACAGTCAATCTAACGACAGACAATCGAACATGTACCGTATCCCATGTAGCATAAACACATACTTTAATGTTGAGCCTATATATACTAAAGGAGACACAAGCCAGTCATCACCAATGGCCTATATGATATAAATATGACTGCGATGAACAACTTCCAAAAAGAGCTAAGAAAAAATCTTGTTCCATTTGGAAGATATCATAGCTTTAATGTTCTTGCACCTATGCGAAGACTTGATCAAGTCTAACTATGACATCATCGATCCACAGTGTACTTCAGTTGTAATAGTTTTCTTTCAGTATTACAATAATTTGTTTTCGTAATGGAAATAATATGGAAGCTCTTCACTTGAACTAATGATGGAATTGGTTTCAATGTTGTTACCTTACAATATGAAAAAAAATAACAACTTTAGAGAAAAATAAATGGTTTCAGATCACAGTGGCTCATATATGGCATCACAGATTTACAAAATGAAAGTGTTTCTAACACGATTTTTAAACAGGGATATGTGCCAAACGAGGAAAGCTTTTTCTTAGCTTTTTTTTGGAAGAGTTGTTCTTCGCAAAAGACCTCTGTGATATACGCTTAAGATAATGGCTGGGTTTGTGTTTCCTTGGTGTCTCCGATTGATTAATATTCATATGTCATTACCATAAAGTAATCGCATTAATAATTGATGAATATTTATATTTCGAAATAGTGATCGATGAATAATTATATTTCATTTCATCACCTTGAAGTATTCACAAT
>JXUT01149273.1:0-12342 GCA_000934455.1 Apostichopus parvimensis | reverse complement strand
ATTATGGCATACTATTTTATATGCACCAGATTCGGTCAATATGCTGCAGTCAAAACAAGCATGGCAACAATATAAAGGTTAAACAGTTTTACAGATGGAATGTACAGTTTTTGTTAATTAAAATAAGTATGGACCATAAGTTTATTCTATAGGGCTACTGTGGCAAATTTACCATGTTTTACCCCATTTTAACCATAGTTTACCGTTGTAAGACTAGGGTACAATTCTTCGCTGGGAGCATATATAAATTGTTTCTTATATCTTATATAGGGTGATATATTATTGTACTCATGTACTTTTTAACTGTTCGACCAACAGGACTGTCATTCCTGGACTTTCCGTTCTACTGCTTTACCTCAAGTCTTTTCGTAGTGTTTAAAGCTATGTTTTGTTGTCTTGTTACTATTTCTTACAGTTTTACGTCTCAAAGTTTTATGTAATGTGAACGAGGAATAAAGAGACCACAACAACAATGTGTTGTCATTCTTAAAAAAGAAGTTCTCTGACCAAAAGTCCCACAAAGCTGACCTCATCGTGGTGTCAGAGTGGCAACCACTGTCTTTTCAGTGGGTGAACTAGAGCTTTGTCTGGCCATTTTAAAGCCAACATGCCCTCTCAGGTGTCATATTCAATTGCCTGTTGTATAATCTGCATGTTTCCACAAAACTAGTAATGCTTGAAAATATACCCAGTAAAAAGTCTCGATACCATCAAGGCTCTATAGGCTGAATACTAGCAACCCCATGTACAATTTCAGGAGGGTGAATTTGAAGGGGCACTGGCAGGGCTTGTAGTCTTTGCAGTGGCAGGGCTTGTACTTGGAAGAGCATCAGCATGGGTCCATCTTCATGAGAGTCTCTAAATAAAATTATTGCTGTTAATAAATTCAAACCAGTGTTGAGTGACTGATTTCAGCGAGTAGTGCTAAAAGCAGCGATTGTTACGATATGGCATTGCTTGCATGTATTAAGCAACAACACTTTCTTGAAGTTCTTAACCAGTTGTTATTTTATCCATTTTGCAGTATATAGTTACGATCGAATTCGGGATGTGAGAGCTGTAAAGTACGGAGAGCGTACGCATCTGTCCGGTGGGGTTGTACCACCGTCCTCTCTTATGTGCTTTCATTTACCGGTGCCGGGTGGATAAAAGCAGTGGCATACTTGAAGCAATGAGGCAATCAGCAATCGGGAGGGTCCTGGTTCGATAACCAGCCCGGTCATAGTAAGGTGCTTTTCTCATCCATGAACAAGCTACGGTTTTTCCATCTGAAATGATTTTCTAAATTGAAAGATCTTCTTCTTCTCCAATGGGTTTAATTACAAGTTTCCTGATACTCCGCTTATGGACCCATTATTCGCAAAATTTGTTTATAATTTTTATTATTGCATGGATGCAGTTTTAATGATCTCCGGATATTCCAGTTGTCCTTGCGTTAATTTGTGGCTTTTGAGATGTTCTCATCTTTGAATCAACCAGCTGGATCAATCATTAGCACAGCTATATTGAGAACGATCTGTCTAGATAACAATGGAGGGGAGGGGGGAGGGGTGAGTTACTTCTCCCCTGAGTACCATGAATCTTGCGTTGGTACCCGGTCCTGGTCTGGTTAATGTTAGTCTCGATTTCTCCATTGACCCAAAGTCTGCATTCCAGCATTTATACTTAAACTTTGCTTTTCTTTAGTGTCACAGTACTCGTTGATATGTTATGTTCTTGAATGCTTCCAATTAGCTTTCGTTAATGAGTTTACCTGTAGCTCCAGTATTTGACTCTGTGTCCACTCCTGCACTATCAAGAAGTGTTGATACTGTTTCTTTGGATGTCTCCCCACTCCGAGCAGTATGGACATGGAGACATTTCTCGAAATATTCCTCACCCTCCGAGCTTGTGTTATTTTCTGCTACTGCCTGCTTTGCTTACTGTTGTCCTTCATTCCTGTACTAACGCGGTAAAATTTTGCTAGGCGCGTGCTGGTTGCTCAGTTCACAATACTTGCAGTTAGGTGGAAGTGCTTGTTTCATGGGCTTTCTCTTTTTGTACCGTGTTGTGTACCATTTTCTACGGTGTTCCAATTGTCTAATGCCTCTTTCATGTCTCGAACTTGCATGTTAAGTTTCTTCCATTTGTTCAGCTTCCTTCAATAATGCACTTGAGGCTCATCTCTTGTTAAATTAATTTGGTTTAAAGGCCTTATTTTATATTTGATGAAGAAAATTTATTTCAGATGGAGTATTTTAATTTTTGATGTGATTTAGTAAATTTAATTTTGATGGAGTAAATTTAGTTTTGATGAACAATTTGTTTTGGATGGAATAAATATATTTTCAATGGAGTAAATCTATTTTTCATGGAGACAATTTATTTTTTATATCTTGTGGTTGCGGTAATGGCCGCCTACACCAGCGCAAGTTACCTGTGTATCTTTTTAAAAACTTATACTCAAAAAGATAATACGTACCACCCAGTTCCAACGCGGCATCAAAGCTAAAACCAACGAAGCGTACAATCTCAGTGAACGCCTTCATCGAGCAACAATAGTTTCGATGACACCAAGATGACACCAAGAAAGTCCCTACTTCGAAGTTAGCAATGATGACCTTCGCTGCAATAGTCTGTGACTATTCACAACATAGGAATATCGCTGCAGCTTAGTATAGTTTTAGCAACAGTAAATGACGGGTGAGTTGAGCTATTGCGGTGACTTTTAAGTTTTAGCGTATCTTTATCTGATGGACATTCTCTGTTACGCGTTCCGAGGATATAATATCAGAGTGATTATTAGTGAATATGATAAGTTACAGAACCATACGTGTGCTCAGTTACTGCCTGATAGATAGAATTAAATGCATAAGCTTAGGCTTTGCCTAGTCTTATTTAAGCCTAAGTTAGAGCTAGACTAGTTATACTAACCGTATTCATTAATGGGATTCATTATGCAATGTCGTAACACTCCCCCACCTCGTCATTGTATTCCATAGCTATTCCATTCTGTATGCACGAGACAAATGATCTTACTAACATATCTTGAAGCTACTGATGAACAGAAGTTTTAGATTGGGATCATGAGGTATAGGTATTCAACCCCATCATCGTCATCGTTGTCATCAAAGTAAAACAAAATCACTTGTTGACCATGTAGTCCATGAGTGACTTCATAAGTTAATGCGCAACATTTTATATAACGTACAAAGGAACAAGCTATTTATCCATGTGAATGATTGCATCTGTGTGCTACGTATCACAAGCTCTGTACTAAATATAAGTATTTGTTTTATATAAATCTGTCTTCGTTATCATTTTAAATCTTGTACACGTTCAGTCTCTATTATGTGTAAAATATAGCATGCACAAAACATGGCCAATCTTTGTTTTCATATCAGGTATGAGGAAGACACCATGGCTGAAGCTCCAGACCCCTCGGTAAGAACAGTTCTTCAAAGCTCACACATCGTAATTACTGTAGATACCTTTATGTTAATAGTTCGAGGGAAAATTAGTGTGCCATAATTATGTAGTGAAAAGAACATTTTTGGGATATGGGAAAGTTTTACTGTATGGTTGAGCAATGTCATTTCGCAGGTGACCATTGGCAAGTGACTATTACTTTCGAATAGTTTCACACTTGGTCACTTATTTTTCTTATCTCAACATTCTGGTGAGTAGCTCTCTTATGTGACTTATATTACAATTTTAAGTTCTATGGAATAGATTAACCATTTTTGCAATACAAATCACATTAAAACTGATTTTTAGACTGGTGATAAAGAGACTGAATATAATACATTCTATAGGTCTGAAATAATCTAAGAAAATATGCATGCATGCATGCATGCAGTCAGTCAGTCAGAAGATGAAAGTCCGGTTTTAGATACTTGGTACTCTTGGGTTGGGTTAATAACAGTAAACACACTTGATCATCAAGCATCCAGAGATCAACAGTTTATCTAGAAGTGGTCTCAAAATGTACATGACTGTTGACTTGCCAGCACACTTCCATTTGGCTTACTTTTCATTGCTATGGTAAAATTATCGCTCAAAACTACTACATAATTTTGTGCCTGTGAGCTCGTTACTCTGAATGATGTGTAGGCCCTATGGCCTACTGCAAAGAAGATTTGTGATATATTACAGAAAACTCTCAGTAGACACTAGGCATAGAATAATTCACACACGTACACACTTGTCCAATAAAGCGTGATAAGAAATGCATCAGTTTAGAAATTATGTTTGCCATAGTTAAGAAAAATAAACCCAAATTGAGTTGTCCTGAAAATTAGACAAATGGTGACTTTTAGCTAAGAAGCTGGATCAAAACATGTGTATGTAATCTGTGTATTTTCTGTTTGTTTGTTTTAAACATTAAATTGAAAATTGAAAGTTATATACTAATATTTTCAAAATATCAAAGTTTCTTCTTAAGGTTTGGCAATGTGCCATGTTTCGTCTGAGGTTAGAAAGCTGTGTTAGAGGGATATCAGGTAACGATCTGTTACATAATTCATATACATTTGATGTTTATCCCAAAGCAGCTGGTGTGGGTGATGCACATCTTCCAATCAGAAGTATTCAAAAGGTTTTTGTTTTTCTAGTCATACTGTTTATTGGACATCGTTGCTCAAGTCACACAATTGGTGTCATGTGGAATTAGGAGACCAATGATCATTTCACTTCAAAGCAGTACTAAGCCGTCAATCTTTTGAAAATATCCCTCTTCAAAAGGAATGTTATGTTTCCAAGTTATTGACAAGCTTATCTGCAGAACACAAAGAAGAGCAATCAAATTGGGTTAAGTGAGATATGTTATTGATACAAACAGATAATATGTATGGTATATTTAAATTAAGTCACTTGAGCAACGACATCCATGATGAACTGGTTGAGTTCGTTCAATGAGGTACGTTTGATTAAGCAAAGCTATAATTTTGATGTCACTGGAGTAGCAAGCATGCTATTAATATTTTTGTCTATCCCAGATTGTCAGTGGTGGATTTTCAAGTAGAATTGGCAATGATGAGACGAGCAATTCTAAAGAAGTCACTGAGATTGTAAAACGTTCAATGAGAGAATTTCAAGTGAGTGATTATTATCTTGTAGCCTTCTTACTATCCGCTATTTGCATACTTCACCACCTACCATTTAATGAGAAAGGTCCCAGTAAAATGGTTAAGACGTGATAGTCATATGGACAACCTTTCCTTGGTTGATTTCTTTTTCACCCACCCATATAAGCAAAGTAATGTCCTAACAATCTGTAACGCAAAATGGGCAGTTATAATAACAAGTATCTTACTGTGTGACACAACATATGCGCTATCAGTGAATACATCCTAACCTGTAGACCTTTGACTCCACTCTCCCAATTAAGATTAAGGGTGCTTTATTATCTGCTCGGGTGACACATGTTTACAACAAACACTGTGGTTTGTTTTTTATGTATACTTTTTCAAAAGTTGCAAGGCCATATTATTAAAGTAAACATAGTTTCAGATGTATTCTAAGCCTTTTACTTTGAACAGTGCAAAGTAAATGATTTCATACGGAAACTGAAGCAGTGCACAAGCTGTTGTGCATGTGATACCAACTAAAACCCAACCAAGGATATCCATTGGCAACAAAAATGTGACTTCTATTGAAACATAAGAAAAATATTCCAGTATATATTCCAATTATTAGTCGAAAATCCCATATCTAAATATTTTGGTCCTTACTCAAGATATCGTTGACTGAATGTAACCTTAATTGGCTGGTTAAACCTTTTATTCTTTCCTGTTTTCTATCACTGTATGTTATCTGTTATGTCATGACAGTAAATCAAAGGCTCTACTTTTTATATTAAACTGTCATCATACTCTCACAAATAGTCATGGCTGATTCCGCCCTGGCATCTAAAGCCCTATTCGGGGCTAAATTGTCCACAAAAGTGGATTCATTTGTCAGGTTTTATGCTAGAGACTAAATAATTTATTGAGCATGACATTTTGGGCACAACATTTGGGCATGACACTGAGCAAAACATTGAGGCCGACACCAGGACATGATACCTTGAGCCTGAAACCAGAGCCTGGCATTATGTAAGGACTTAATCCAGATAATATATATTTTAATGAGCACAACATACGGGCATGACAATGAGCACAACATTTGAGGCCGACACCAGAGTCTGACATGTTGAGCCAGAAACTAGAACATGACATTATGTAAGAGCTTAAATCATAGGCTAAATATTTTAATGAGCAAATTATTTCGGAATGACACTATGCACAACATTTGTGGCTTACACCACGACCTGACATTTTGAGCCCAACATAATGTAGGGGTTTAAATCCAGTCTGATAGCCGACAAACAGGCCGGCACTGGATACAGCGATTAGGCCAATTTTGGAGCCTACATCCCTACATGAGAAATGAAACATTCTGAATTAAACTGTTTTCTCCTTACTTTGGGTTACTTGCCATAGGCAGGCAAGTAACTTATGCAGTCAAGTGTGTGCGAGTATGTGAGTGTTTATGTGACGTCCTGACTTGTAAACATGATATCTCAAGATTGGTAACCTCTGAGTTCTCATGTTTAGCATGTAGCTTTCCCATAATTGTTACAAGAACCCAATTGTTTGTGAGTGAGGAGGTCTAAAGTCATCAGAAGTCAGCAGCCCGCAAAATGAGAATATCTCAAGAGCCTGTGATAATTATCAAAGAATGGGTTGAAATGGACTGATATCAATTGTTAAGGACTTTTAATGAAAATTATCTCTGATATCTTGGCAACAAAAATTCCTGCTTTAATGCTAGTAAGAAGCAAGAGTCCAATATCTATGCTAACTCTGAAAACATTGTGTTCTTTCAAGCTTAGTCTACCTTCTTAATTTTATCTGCGTGAAAAATGGGTTTCTAGATTGTCTTCATTGTAGAGAAAACTAACATTTGTCAAATTATATGAGCCAATTGATCCGCGACAAGTATGCAGTAGGCCTTTTTTTCCAGTGGTGAATATATATGTGGGCCTTGCTTCATCCTTCTACCGTGATAATGGAATGCAGATCTTTCCTTCTTTGTATCAGATGACAATACTATCTTGACTTTCTAGTATAATTCTCGAAAAGTTTTCTGAAAGAAAAGGATGGCTTTCTAACGAAAGAACTAAACTTAGTATATTACAAAGACTCACTTAATCTCAGCTAGGTCTAGTGAATTCATTTTGAAGTTGGTATAAAAGATTTGAAAACCAAAACCATATAGAAACTAGAAACTCATTTATGAGACCACAGTTGGGTTAAATAAATAGAAAAAAATGGAAAAAGGAAGACCCAAAGAATTTCATTCAAGGAGGTAATGCTTGTCGACCTTACTGTACTGTTACTTTCATTTTGTTTATCAGATTCTCATTGCCTTTTGTTTTTGTTTATCTCACACAGAATATAGAAAAAAGAACAAATATTAAGACAATGATTTCTGACAACGTGTATGGAACTAATATTTATCAATGACAAACACTAACTCCTGCTAATCAATACCAACATTTCAAGTTGATCTAACACATGTCTTCCTATTTACACTTGACATTTCCAAAGCAGCAAGAAAAACAGCTGCTTTGCTCCATTATGTAAAATATTGACTATATATTCAATGAGTTCTGAGTAATATTTGATTGCTAAAAAAGGTTCTAAACTCACCTTCCATCATTAACAATGAATATTACCTCTTAAAGGAGCCTGGCAAAAGTATCACCAAAGGAAAAAGCAAACCATTAGCTCTTGAGTATATTCCCACTGTAAGACCTGTAGCAGGTATGATGCTTACTAATTACCCAACACTAAGCCTACGACACTTATTGAACAAGCCATGGGAGTCAAAATGTCATGCTCAGGATAAAATTAGAGCCGCTATGGTATGCCTTGTTAGCCCTGATATTGTTGTAATCCTTAGTGTCAGCCTCAGTTTCTTGTCCACAACTCAGGAGTGCTGGGTTTGAAATTGCTTATTGGATTAACATTGATAATGTTAGCTTCAAATTTACAAATGTCGGGCATTAGAATCAATGTGGGCCCCAGTGACGTGGTAAAATCAACCCAATTGTTAGCATAATATTTTCGTACGGGTTATCCTTGGAACCGGATACATTTGGAATCTGTGTATAGCTGTCCAGGTTCCCTGTATTATGAATGTCATAAAAAAGGAACTGTTCAGTAGAAACATTACTTACAATTTCCTCTGTGAATGAGCAAGTTCAAGTTAAAGTAAGAGAAACAAAGACATTTTTCAGCTGAACTACTGTGATGACATCATTCATTGAACTGTTGCCAAATGCAATCACCAAATACCACTACATTTGATAAACTCATATCATCGTCATGCAAAATACTATGAGAATGTGGTTCAGCGGTCAACTTCAACCACTAAAATAACCATTTAAAGAGAGATGCATATTGTGAAAAGAAAGGTGCCGTTGTGCAATATTGTCCTGCATCAATTATTGATTTACTGATGATCATTGAAAAGAATTGATGTTGGAAAAGTCATGTAAGTGTGACTGTTTCATTGCTTAGGTTCTTTTTATTATATATTGTTTTATTTTTCAGAATAAAGCAATAATTCCACCAAATCGGAAGGGCTGCAACGGAGGCATACAAATCATAGACGGCAGTGGTAATCAAATCTTCCACGACTGCAAATTCATTGTTGAACCGACCACATTAGTTCCTGGTAAAAAGAAAGTGGCGCAAAGTGGTAAGTTGAAATCAACGATTAACCATTTGCTCAGGTTTACCTCATTTTCAAATTGATATTTAAATTATTTAACAACACTATCTGCATGGAAAGAGAAATTTGCATTTTCATGTAGCTTTGGTCTTACGATATGTCATATTAGAAAACCATAGGTTAGTTGCTACTGGGTGCAATATCCATGCACCTAATAGTAATTCCATTAGCTGTAACAAAACACTTATGTAAGCGAACACTTATAAATAACCTTTTATAGTAGCATTCATACATGTTCTAATACAGTACTTTTTTATTTTATTTTTATGTAATAAATACAATAATTGTTTTTCTTTGGAGCACATAAGGAGTTTATTCGTATGTTTATGTACATATAAATATTACGTTAAGCTTTCTTCTTGGTTTAGACACAAACAGTGCACAAATCTCAGATGCTGAAAAATATGACAGCAAGATTTTCCGAGTTGTGGTTTTCTCTCAAGAAATGAAGGATCACAATACTGAACATATGGCTATTACTGTTTGGTTCTGTCTAGATAGTGAATATAAGGTTTGTATCAGCATTATTTGTTGATTGGATGCATGTAATCTGCATTGCATTTCTCAAACTTTCAGACTAGATATGGACCCATGTCAGAAGTGGTTGTGCCAAAAATGTACACTCATTCTTGTTTAGAAAATATGTTGTACATCTTACTGAAATTTTAAAGCATGTAGAGTAGCTGGATATGCTTGCAATGCCTTTCAGGTGATGATGGTGGTGGCTAAACTGTTATAAGCTACATGGGGACTGTGTGTGTGTTTGTGAGGGGAGGGGGGGGGGGACCATGGACAGAGCTAGCTCAGAAAATTGAAATATTTTGATGAGCGATGTTTTATTGTTTCATTATGTTGCAAGTTTTTTGAAGTGTGCGTCTGATTTCATCAATATCGCTTAATTAAGTTGAACTAAACTATCAAATTGTATGAAGTCAAATATGTATTTTCTTGCAAGTATGTTTAAATGTGGAACTTGCAGATTGTTACAACTTCAAACCAGAATGTAGCTTTGTAGGAAGCTTGTTGGTACAGCATTTTAACACCCATCTTATTTGTTGGCCGTTTGAAACGTTTAAGTTGCCCATTGTCAAACTTGACCTCGATAATTTGTTATCAATGTTGTTGATCAAAGGGTGTTCTGGTAGCTGAGCATGAACATGGAAATATAACATTGGACAGTCACGATACATTTAGACTTGGAGAAGGGTCTCTAGGAGAAGGGATACAAAGGCAACCTCCAGTGACTGTTACCATGGAAGCTAACAACTCCAATGCATGGAACCCGGATAAATATCAGAAGGTGATTTATGGCACTCAATTTGCATCAATTTATTGCGGTGTGAAATTTCGGTGGTCCCAAGTTATATTCTGTGTCACTATTCAGTGTCCCTTTTCATGTCAGTTTGTATTGTCTTGTCAATGTGAATCTGGTGCTCTCATGTGGTATCTATGTGTCACTGAATACGATTGTCACAATTAAAATCGCCATAGCACTGCGAATATGACAGGATGAACGTACTTTGCTGTGTAAATGCATAATTGGTGGTGTGATCATAGTTCACTTTTTAAAATGTCTGCTCTTTTGCTATCACTGCCACATTTCAGTGGCTACCTCCGCTTATTCCGACTTGTTAAGAAGATACTTACTCTGAACACGTCCAACAAGTTCATAAATGGCTTATGATGTTGTGTCTTTGAAGTCATGACAGGTGCAAAGAGGGGGGGGGGGGGTAGGGATTTACTAAATATTTATCATGTCATTAATATTTAATACAATAAAAAACAGTTACTTAGCTGCAGAATTCTTAATAGCTGCTCAATGGATCATAATACTGTCAGCCAACAAATATGACACGTTAAAGAAAAGAAGAAATCGTATTAGTTTTCATGGAAGTTGAGACCGTAGCTTAACGATGTCCCGTCAGTTGATATGATTCATGTCTGACCCTTTCTTCAGGAAATTCATGCACTGCAGATATGGAAGGCAGGAAAGGCTAAGTGCTCTTTCAAGCTGCAGAAAGAACCAACTGCTAAAAGGAACCAATTGTACATCACATTGACTATCCATCAGGAAGTAAATGGGGAAAGGAAGGAAACAGAGTTCATACTTCAAAAGCGGGTAAGATATAAATAATTTAAGTTTGCTTTCATATTTTATTACTATGAAAACTTGATAATAGAATTGTAACTTACAATGCGTCTTAAATATAACAATTAGCTCTATAAGTTGTGTTTGTTCATAAATAAGTGTTCCAAAACCTTTTAAAAAACCCTAACTATGCATCTGCGCCCTCACACCATAGCAGAGAATACCTATCCCACACCTCCTCTTTAATTAAACATATATTGATTCCATTCATGACTTATGAACTGTCTGTCTGGAAGCCTAAACTGTAGGTAGTAGGCGAATGTTACGATATGTTGCAGCCTACACTAATATACTACTGAACTTCTCATCAAATTGTGGCATTTTGTCATTGTTGCATATTTTAATGGGCCTAGATGAAATACAATTGGAAACGTTTGCTTATTCATCGTTTATCTCCTATATATCTACTATCTACTTTATCTCTACAAGTCAAGTAATGTGATAACAAAAAATCATCCCAAGTAATACAGACTTCAGCATTACACAAACTTGAATAATAACAACAATAACAATTCAATCATTTGTTGTTGTTTTTTAATTATTCCACCTTATGTTAGGAAATGTATAGCAGTTGTTATATTATTGAGCAAGTAAAAAACTTGTGAGGTACTACCAAAATACTTTTTTGTGTGCAATAAATGCTGGATAAATACCCAACAACATATTTACTGTCAGCATTCAAGGGCTCGTCAAATTTGTATTTCTTATCTTATTTCCTAGAGATGTAGTTCTTACAGTTGTTGCTTAATGCATGTACAGTAGGTTATTCCAAAATGTCTTGTTGGTAATTGATATACCATGCTCCAGACTATGTTTTTGGAGTTTTGCACAGTAGCCATATAGGTGTTGTACTAGTGTTAAAAATTTGTATTCCGTGTGCAAATCATTCAAAAGAAGAACTTTGTTAAACTTCTCCCACTGAATATCAATAACAAAAAGGAAAGGGTATTATATACACTTTTTGTTCCATTTAAACCACCACTATTCAAATACCCTCCCTTACCACTCTTTTAAAGAATCTGTTGGATTATGCTTAGTTCCATAATCCGGGTAATCTTATCAACTGGATGTATGTGTAACAGAAACAGGTATGATCTACAAGTATAAATAAAATTGATAGCCCAAGGATTTAACCTTATTCTGTGAAGTATATATGTATGCTGGGTGGTAATTGTTCTGAACAGATTTTTCATACTAATATTCACTGTAAAAAATTACTGTATAATTTACAGTAGTTCCGTAGTATAAAATACAATTGTCAACAGGTAATTTCAAAAACAGCCGGTGTACTGTATTCATATCAACTTTACGCGTACGACGTACGTATACGTCATAGTATATACTGCACCGCCGCTAGCTAGCTGCGGACATGCGTGCTAGGTTGACCATACGTATGTATTCTCTGTACCGGACCCCGTCGCGTGTACTCGTAC
>JXUT01149269.1:0-10498 GCA_000934455.1 Apostichopus parvimensis | reverse complement strand
GGAAGGGAGTGAGAGGGCTGGTCGTTCGGAAGTTGTTTTTTTGTAACTTCTACCTTCGGAATAAGGAATCTTCGATTTAGTGTGAAAAAGGTTTCAGATGGTTATAAGGCGGATGGAAAAAAACTTGAAATTTGAAAAGGACAGCGGATGTAATTTATATCTTGTCAAAAGGGACTGCAAGAAACGTTCCTCGTTCTATCGTACTAATCGTACTAAATAATCAAATCCTTGATTCAGCTAAATCTTAACCTGGGGTGCATGCACCTGGAGTGCCAGGCAGGCATCCGAGGGGTACACAGCTATATGGAGTCATAAATGAAACAACAAATTTCCCGAAAGATTAAGTTCATTCACAACTGAGTGGGGCAGGGGGGAGGTGAGGGGTGAAATTTTTTTTTATAATTGCTGAGAGGTGCAAGTAGTGGACAAGGTTAAGAACCACTTGTGCCAAATACAGTGCCGTAAATGAAGTGATCCTAGCGAGTCACATTAAAAGTTGTTTGAGGTGGCATCATTGGTCCAGCCCACTCACTTGTTATGGTGCTCATGTTCTCCTGTGTTCACATTCTCCTGTGTTCACATTCTCCTGTGTTCACATGCTCAGAGATATAGACTGACAAATGGAGATTTTGAAACCAATTGCTGTGATACATGGAAATAGAGGAATTGGGACTGTCCTTCAGTGATGTAATCTCTTGCTTATAATGCCCCACAGTGGTTTCTGTTGTCTGAGGCTAGCTTCAAGCACACACTGCGAATATTTGTGTGCACATTTTTTTTACGGAGACAACGCAGATTTGAAGGTGTCTGTCTGTCTGTAAAACTAGAGAAAGATTGATAGTTTGGTTCGGTAGTGTATTAATACCGATAAGTTGTTAAACTAAGTGTGGTTCTGTGTGAGCGCATACGGTACAAGAAGACACTGCATATATATCTCTGCACATGGAGGTATGTGGCAAACTCTCCCCATTACCAGGTCATGACCCCGGGGTAAGATGTTCAAATATTTGGTGTCAGGTGATGCCTCCTTTCCTTGGTTGATTGTCCGTTCGTTCAAACAGTCACAGGGCAATGGCTTCTAATTCTGTACACACATGATGTACAGTAGGCTGGGTGCAAACTAGAGCCATTATCTTCAGCAGTGTGTGTGTGTGTTATAGTTAGCATGTACGTCACCAATAAAAGGCACACGTTATTATTCAGAGACTTTTTGTCTTTTACACATGAGATGCTCATGTCCTCTCAAAGAGTATGGTCCGTAATTAACTGCCTGAGTCGACTGTTAATGCCTAGCTGCTGTCTCGAGACATTCATCATTCCGCAAAGTTTGTGAGTAAAGTTCTTCCAAAAGATCGGTAATGTGGAAAGGACATGAGAAACGGAGGAAATGAACGAATAAAGGAGAAGTGTATATAAACAGAGTAAGATGATACTTTAAGTCATTAAATTTCATTTCATTTCGAGACTGAAGTGGGTTTTTTTGTGCATCTTCTCCTACATTTCTGCTATAAAACGTGCAGCATATTCTGACTCGGTGACTGGTTTCCATGTGGACACTCTCATCGTGTATGCTTGTACTCTCCCCTGAAAGATAAACTCTGAGCTCGAAGATGAATGTGAGGGGATACGTGATAGTTTATAGGAAGGTCTGCTAATGATTGCTAGGAGCAGTATATTTATTGATCAGTCTCTGATTTCATGGCCAGTAGTAACTCAAACCCCTCCAGTCAATGACTCGGTTACATCGTTCTGTTTCCTGATATATCTGCGCATCTCCGTGTTTTATTGCTCGAGCCTTTGTTCAGTGTGTTGCATGACTCCAGCATCATAGCGGACTAAACAAGAAAGCATTCCCATTTTGTCTTCACATTTGGGTACAATTTACACTTATATTTTTTGTTTTTTTTGGTTATGTGTTTGTGTGTGTTCGTGTGTATTCTCCCCCATTCTCCGCCCCCCCCCCCACAATGTAGCATTCCAGATGTTATCTGGAAACTGAGTTTTTAATTTACAGCTAAAATCAAAATGGGAGTCATATTGTAATTTGATAATAATTGTATATATGTCTGGGTATGTATGCCCAGTGGCAACGCACCAACCAGTCTATCTGATCTTAAAGTTGAACTCAACATGTACTGTATCTCTGTATAGCCTGTAAACTTTTGAGAAGAAGGTATAATCTTCCTGGCCAGCTGAAAATTTGTGCAAAACTTTTGTAGTTATATGACTTTTGTATGCCCTGCCCTACACTTAAAACATTTGGTAGCTCAAATCAGATGAAAGACTGCTAGAAATTGCTCGCCCGCGATAAACACGCTCTATTCATCGACTACCGCAGTAATTCTTGACCACCGTGACCTTTTAGTTACCCTGCCTTCTTGTCCGTGCATTAACCTCTGCCTTTTATCCACAAAAGCCAGGCAGTAGCAAATGGTGTCAAAAGTTACTATAAATTACAAGAATTGATTTGACTAAACTATCCAACAAGGAAAAATCATGATTTCAGATTCAACCGTAATCAGCTTAAACTGTTTACAAGATGGAAATCTCCAGATTCTAAACTAAGACATTTTCACCTCTTTTGCCCCTCTTAACTCCATTTATTAGAGTGGCCAAGGTGCTTTTTTTCTTTTTGTTTTGTACAAAAATTTAAAAGTGATAATTGTTACACTTCTTTACATTTCCCTATAGGCTGCAGTATCAAAGTTCACACATGTCCCCCTAGATTTTATGCGATGCCTTCTAGATTTTATTGTACGGACTTTCCAAAAAAACAGCCGGCAGCCGTTTTCCACCCGAAGTCGTCGGATCTACGGCATGCTTGTCACTTTTGAAATGCCCCAGTCGAGAAACGTAAAGAACAGTTTAAAGATGAAAAGATCACTCTTTGTATTAAAGTCTTTCTCTCCGAAGGAAATCAGGGAATTTGAATTTAGAGCTCCAGAATTAGGGATACCTTTTTTGTGGAGACCTTTCTTGTTTGCAGCATGATCGTATCACCATATATATCATCACAGCAGCTGTGTGTATGTGTGCGTGCGTGTGTGATTTGATCATCCTGAGTTTCTGGAAATGTCATACCTAAAGCCTTCTGACACTACCGAAAAATTGATTTTGTACTTTACAAGACTCTCAGATGCTAGATGTAAACTACTGTGTGAATATTCAATCAATGGACTGCAGAAAAATAGTCCCTGCCTAAATTGGTCTTTTGTTTTTATTTGCTCTTTTCAAGTTATATGAATGTCTGGTAGAGACTGATTAATGAGGGGAAAAAAAAGAGAAAGCACCTTCCATATCTCTATTAATTATACAGAGCAATTATGGAACTCTACAAAAATTTGAAAATTTTCTTCATTTATTGAAATTAACCTTCCTGACTAGTCAAATAACCCTAAAAGCTAACACATTCATACAAAAAAAGGAATAAAAAGGGAGGCATTTGTTTGAAACGAAATTGTTCTCGATGTTTTATCAGTAATTTTGTTTCTCTTTCAATTTTTCAGCCGTACGAGAGGATGAATCTAGCAGATGCTCTGGTCACTAAGCCATACTCTGACGGGCAATGCATCATATCTCAGGTATTGTTGAACGGAAAATCACTTTTGACCATTTTCTACTTGCGAGGTGGGTGGGTCCATCTCTACAGTGAATACAAGAAGAAAAGTTATTAGTTTTCAACAGAGGTGAACGGTCATCTAAGGTCATCAGAGTTCAAAGTCTAAATATCAACACAGTTTGTAAGGCTACCCTTTAAGTGAGAAAAAAAAAAATGAATTTGCAGGTTTTTCTTGGAGGTGAAATTTCAACTTGGGTGGGTCTTAAGTAGCTCCAGAAGTAAAGCTTGGGTGACCTTCAAAACTTGGTAAGTGGATCCACTTCAATTAGAGAACCAGAACCCTTATTGTTTAGATTGATGTCAAAGGTCGTTTCAGGTCCAAAACTCAAAAAGTGCAGCAACTTTGTTCACATGGAAAACTACCAAAGTAAAGCATTGATGAGGTTGATATGTAGGTCTCCACGAGTGCAAGAAACAAGCCGATCGCTTGTAGTCAGCAATTTTCAAAATTATTTATCTTAAAATGTCGTCTGCAGTACTCACAATAATTTTTCATATGAAACGTGACAAGACCGAATCAGCGGTCGTCTCTCTTTGGGATTAGTTTTCTTTCGAAGAAGCAAAAATTCTCACGAGGACGTGTAGGAAAATGTTCAATCTGTCTCTCCATTCATCAGTGTCGCCATTTTCCATCGCCGGCCGTAAATCGGCAGTGGCAAAGCGCGTCTTTATGGATGATCCCTGCGACTTACCCATAGTTTGACAAGATACTTATAGTCTCATTTCCCTAAGTAGGATCTTCTGACAGGGGGGGGGGGGAATATTCTGTCATCGATTCTGTCGTTTTACATAGAAACGTTTGTTATCCATCGAAAGGTAAAGAGGCAACGGAAAAGACCTAGATAATTTGGAAGCTAGGAGGAATATTTTGTGGCTTTATGTTTTTGCGCCACCTAGCCTGTTTTTGTATACAACCATTTGCTAATTGTCAAAAAAAGTTTAGGGTTTGAAACTGTTTGCGGAAAGAAGAAAAAAATATGGGGTAATAAGTCATAGTTATTTGTTTATTTGTAGAAATAGTATTTTGAAAATGAATGGTGGTGTTGGGACTAGGGCAAGGTTGTTTAGGTGTTTAGAATACTTCTATATATAATTAGAGATAATTATCTATATATATAATTAGAGATTAGAGATAGGTTTTTATATTATTTGCACGAATATAATTTTGATAATGAATATAATGATGAGTGGTAGTGTTGGATCTGGGGCAATGTTATTTAGGTGTGTAGTATATATTATATATGTATGTATTAGCCATGACATGACAATATTGAAGATTATCCACCAAAAAAAAGAGCAAAAATATGGGGCAATATAGTCACAGTTAGTTACACTGGTTCATGTTTGTTTACATAAAATGATAATATGGAGGATTATACCCAGACACTTGTAATCCAAAGATTAATCCAAAAATTGCTTCACCTGCAAAAATTACACATTTCTCTGAGGTATATAACATAATGAATTAAAAGCTAACACAATAAAATGTAATATTTGTTGACGAGCATTTTCTTGATGGGTTGCATTGTATCTGTTTTCCAGGTGATATGTGTTTTCCCATAAATATGCAAACACACACCAAAAAGATTATAAAAAGATTATACATATTACCCATTATTTATACTATAGATCACATTGTCACGTTTAAGTGGCTGGACAGTCCGGTCGCAACCCATTAATTTTGTAAGATCTAAGTTTTACCCCATGGATATCCTCCTCAAGTGATCATTAAAGAGTACTTCCACTGATTCGATTGCAATTGATTGCACGTCGACTGAAAGTTTAAAAATGGAAAAACCATACTGTCAGATTCCAACAGAAAAAAAAAAAAATGCTCAACAATCAATTTTTCTTTTGTTTTCAGCAAGCCTGGTTTGCCACCCATTGTAAAAGCTTGGCAACCCCATTTTGATTAGTGACCCACAAAGTTGGGAAGCAAGGGGGTCCCAACCACCATGTGAAATGCATCAATCAAATGCTGCGTCGTAGAACCTTCCGCAAAGTACTTTGAGAAAGTTTTTTTAGTGTGTAAACTATCAGCATCCTTCAAATTTGAGTCCATTGCAGACGATCTTTAAAGTCTTAACAAAATTGTCGCCTCCAGTTTATCGATTTCATGGATGGTTGTGTCGAAATTTCCTGGACAGTTTCGCTCCCTCGCACAACAAGTCTTTCACCTTCTTCTCTTTCACTCTAGGGAGATGATGCCGACGGTTGTTACTTTGTCGAGGAGGGCACCGTACGAGTCAGTATGAAAAACACTGTAAGTAACAAACAACTGGTCATGCATTCATAATATATACAGTTTTCCGTTCAGTTTGTTTGTTTTTTTTTTTGCTTATTGTTTTGTTTGGATTCTGCTGACCGACTGTGTCAGTATTTACTTTGCGCTAAAGTGGAAGAGTCCTGTCAGGGTCACGAGCCGTACGACAGAGTGGCTTATATGGTCTGTTTACTAATATCAAGAAATTTCATTGTACGGAAATGGCCACTACTGAACCACTGCAAGCTAAAATCAGAAGAATTGAAAAGTAGAATCAAAAGTTTAGGTTTTTTAAATTTTTATCAGACACCAAAATCTAGCTGGACCTGTTTAATTTGTTTCCCTTTGCCGTGCTTCATTTCTTGGCCTGCTCTTTAAATTTTTGTTTGTTTCTATTTGGAAATGTTTGCCGTGTGTACTAATTATCTGTTGCTGTTTCATCTTGGGAGTTGCCATACTGAGTAGCACTTTAATACACTATTAGCAATCCAAATTGGGATTATATTTGGCGTTAAAGCGCAGCATTTTGAGTATTTGATTTTGCCGATTTCTTTTGTTTTACGCTGTTAATTGCAAATACTAAAATTTTGTAACCTTTGGTCTTTAGCTTCACTAATCATTGTTCATTTAAACATGAAGTCGGGCCAACTCATTTTTTTCTTAAATTTTGTAGTTTCCATGTTCCATTTGACTACTAGCAGCCCCCCTCCGCCCCCAAAAAATTGACGTGGGTGATGTAATGGTTGAAAATGGAATCAAATATGTTAATTAGACACACATTAACCTACATTTTTGTGAAGATATCTCAAATGTTGTCCTAGTTTATGAATAATACTCTGTAGGTTTGTTAAAATTGTGGACTGGATGCGAGAAAGGTGTCTTAATCAGGATCGGCAGTCAGTCCTCATTTCTGACTGTATAAATAGTTGTTAAACCTAAGCCCTATATCTGATCTGTTTCTATATCGCCATAACACGTAGGACACTGAGAACATGACGAACGTATCGTTAGAGCTGAATTAAGCAAAGCAGTCCAAACTTACACTTAGCTGCTCTGAGAAGGGTGACTGATGGAATTTAACAGGCAACTGAAGGATAATAGGCCCTTCTTTTCCCTCCCACTATTTTCTTTCGCTTTTCGGTTCAGCTAATTGTACTCTATATGTGTTTTCCTTTTCCTTCCATTCATTTTACTTTATTTTGTGTAGCAAATCCTGTCAGCTTTCAGCATGAATCAGAGATTTCTCATACTTTCTGTGTATTTCTGTGTTAATTTCTCATCCTGTTGAGTTAGTTGCAAGAACAATGGGTCGTCAATTTCCTTCTCTATCCTCCACTGTGGCATTTCCTAATCGTGATGAGTTAATTCTGCGACCGAGAAGATGACTGTTTTTGTTGGGATCCTTCATTCCCTACTATGTATCATTTCTCATCATGTTGAGTTATATGTACTATCCTTGAGATACATGTTTTGTCTCTGTCCTTTCAACGTTTTACGTTATGAACCGTGTGCCGTGATGTCGAGTCTTCAAGATCACCGAGAGTCTTGTCTGTTTTCCCTACCATATTGAAACTGTTTGCCATCTCTGACATTTTCCCGGACCCCAATTCTATCTCTTACTCTGTCCATCCCGGTACATTTGTCATCATGGTGTGAGACTGACCTTGGTATGACTGAAAAGAATCTCTCTCTATTCTTCATTTTTCATTTTCTTTTCTTTCTCTCATCTGTGTGTTACATTTCTCGTCATGTTTTGAATTAATTGTACAAACAGAGCAAGTTATCTTCTTCTTTTCCTGTACCATCTCTTCTCTTTCTCTATAATATTTCTCATCATGTTAAGTTACAGATGCAACCAAAAGGAGCTACAGGCTTTAGCTTTAGGCTCTTTCTCTTTTATGTAATATTTCTCATCATGTTGAGTTAGTTATGCAACAGGAGTACTTCATCCTTTTCTGTTTCAAAACGCACTTCCATCTCTCTCTCCCTTCTATATATAACACTTCTCACCATGCCGAGTTTATGTCATGTACATACAACCAAAGGAAGTTCATCTTTTCCTTTATGCTCGTTCTCCTTTACGTAATATTTCTCATCATGTTGAGTTATTTATGCAACGGGAGTACTTCATCCTTTTCTGTTCCTACATTCTCTCTCTTCTATATATAACACTTCTCACTGTGCCGACGGTTTATCACGTATGCAGCCCAAAGAAGTTTATCTTTACCTGTACGCTAATATCTCTTTTAGGTAATATTTCTCGTCATGATGAGTTAATTATGCAACAGGAGTACTTCATCCTTTTCTGTTCCTACATATTCTCCTCTCTCTCTTCCTTCTATATATAACGCTACTCACCGTACCGAGTTTAAAGAAGTTCATCTCCATCTCGGATATAACATCTCTTATCATGTTGAGCCTGTTATGCAATGGATATAAATTCATCAATTATCTGTTTGTAATACTCTCTTCTTTGTAAAAATTCTCATCTTGTTGAGTTAACTGTACAACCAACAGGATTTTGCATCATTTTCTTTTCATTTTTTTTCTTTCGTTCTTTCTGTATTAAAACTCTCGTCATGTAACGTTTCTCATCGTATATCCCTCTCACTACTCACAAAAAATCATAATTATATCATTGTTTTGTTTTGTTTCATATTGTAGCCGTGTCTCTGTCATCCCAGATCAATGTTCAGATCCCTTCTGGACTACCTCGGCTACTTTCTGCTCACCACCGCCATCCTCTACGCCTCCCTCATTTCCCTCCAAAACCCGTCCATCTTTGCCTCTCTGCTCCCATCGCCGTATGCCTGCCAATTCTACCGTCTCTCCGTCGCTCTTCCATTCTTCATTTCATTCCTTCTGCTTCTCCTTCCGTTACTTTCTCTCGTGAGTCCTTGTTTCATTCTTCTCTCTCTCTTACTCTGTCTCTCTCTTCACTTCTCTCGAGTTTTATCTCTCGTACGACTAGACCTGTACCTTCCACCGATGTTGCCCTTAGAGCAGTATCTTAGTCTCGATGCTGTAGATCGACTAAATTATGGTGTTTTGTCGTTAAACAGCTATCGATTTTAACTCATAAAGTTAGATATAATCTAAGAGAGCAAACAGTTTAGCCTTAAACCAACAATATTAGATAGTTTCCCCCGGGAATGATTTTTTTAATGTCGTGGATTAAAGTAGTACTTTTGCGCATGGATTTGGTTAATTATTGACACTATTGCATAATATACAAAAAATCATAATAATCAACCTCATAATAGCTGCATCTTATGCAAGAGTTACATTTCCAGCAATGGCATAAAAAGCAGAAAATTTTGATATTTTGGATGTGCTACTTGCATGTTATTACATACTAACATGGAAAATATGAAGAAAATTGGGGGGGGGGGGTAAGTGTGTCATTATTGATTTGGTATATACTTCCTTGTTCATATCGAGAGCAAAACTGCAGCTTAAAGGAACCTCGTTCTAATACTTGATGAATTGATATTTGTTTTCTTAGTAATACCTGGTAGATTGGCTATGGTTGATGGGAGGCCGAGGGGGGGGGGTGGAGGAAATTAGAAATTGGGTAAAATTGCTAGAATTTTGGCAATCTCACACTTCATACTAGCTCAATGCAGCTCACAATAAAATTGATACCTTTGCTGATTATCATTACACAGCATATATGCTCAAATCAGGAAATAATTTAGTGTTAAAATCCTGTGTAGCTGTTTGAAGGCTTAACTGTCTCTTAAAAAGCTCCAATATTAGAAGGCATTGTTTTTGTAATACATAACACATTAAAACAGAGCTTCAGAATTGTTATCATAACTTCTTACGACATTTGTGGATGAAAGGATGAAAATGAATCGAGTCATAACTACTAACGGGGGGGGGGTGTTCTGGTGGCCAACAAGTTGACGCGTCCAGGGAAGACAAAATAGTTTGCGTCGCTAGATTTGCACGCCATCTATCAATATCTCGTACCCAATAGCTGTAGGGAAATCCGGTTCGTTTTAATGTTAATGTGAGATGTGGAGGATGGAAAATGTTATCGGAAAGCTTTTTGTTTTACGTTTGTCATCTTGTTGTGCATAAGTTCATTCTTAAAATGTTATGTATATTTATCGCATGAGCTGTTGTTACTGTACTGTAAAATCTAGGCGTTTTACAAACTGTAACTTTTTGCTTTTGTCAGAATACACTTAGATAATTAGAGCAAAAAAACAAAGCAAAAATATATCCTCATTGCGGCAGAGTTTACATCCTTCATGGTTCATAATTGTTCTCGTTAATTGCTGTTATGATATTTTGCGTTATTGAAAGAACATTGTGCTTTCATTAAGCCCGTTTGAATTCATTTCACACTTTGATTGGAAAACCAATGTATCTATATAAACATTCTTTCAGTGCAATGTTAAGTCATTGTCGATCATGAAACCTTCCCTTCACCCGTGAATAAAGCAGAACCCTCCCTTCCCCCCTCTCTCTCCTCTGTGCAGGTCGGAATCTTTCCGTCTGTAACAGAATAATGTCAAAATCAGATCGTCTGATACGACCCTCAAAGACTGGAACGATAAAGTCGTTCGTAGGCTAACCTTTGTCAAAACCATCAGAAACGGAATTGT
>JXUT01149259.1:0-13282 GCA_000934455.1 Apostichopus parvimensis | reverse complement strand
AAGTGGTAGCATCTGAAGGGCATTGACAGGAGTGGTCCGGACATCAAGGGAGCACAGTGTTAAGAGGGATACGTCTTTGTTCTAGGCAGGGTTAAAGGTTGTGGGAGACAGGTAAGCGATGAGCTAAGTAAAGTTATTAAACCAATAATTCTTATTAAATAATTTTGTACTGTGGGCATTGTCATGCATGTATTTAGTGTCTTTGAATTAATTTATAAGCTGAATGAAGCAATGCTGCCCTACAAGGAAGGAATTTCAATGACTGTTTGGGGCACACAACTAACTTGGGGCAAACAAAGCAAACAAAAGCACACTATGAAATGCTTCCCCGAAAGGTAATGAGGGCAGTATTGAAGAACTTAGTGTGCATAGACTCCGTAGGCATGACCTGATTAATTCACTTTGGCTTCGGCTTTGAGTACAACATATTTGTATGTTGCCGTGTTGGAAAAATCTGTAATATTTACTAATTACAGACTTCCCGATCTGCGTTATAGTCATTGCCGACTTTGCAATCCCCAGACCCCCTCACAAGTTTGAAAGGTCGGTAAGATTGACTCCATGGTTTTCCCCTTTCGGAAACCAAAAAAGAGCAGTCACTTCAAAGACCGATGCAATGTGACTAATTACTGTCACAGACAATACAACACTTTTACATTCGTTTGTTCACATACATAACAAAGAATATAACAGACACAATTGTGATAGAAAAGTAAATTGCTAGTTGTTGTAAATTCCCTATTCTTACAAAAAAACAAGAGCTAAAAATAGTTGAAGGCCATTTCCGTGTGATAGAACTAATTTTGTTAAATCATGTGTACACACTCAGTTTGATTTGCTTTCATCAATCAACCCCCCCTCCCACCCACCCCATATAAAAAACAGCTTTGGTTTACATCAATGCAGTTGCTCAGACCACAGATAAGCATCTTCTAAGGCATTACAGCATATTAATCAATGATTCCATTAAGCTTTGGAGCTATATGCCATGCTTGTCACCATAACTAGCACTAAGTGCATCCAAACAATTAATCAAAAAAATACATCCGGATTTTCTTGCATCATAGGTGATTATACATTCCAATGGAAACTAGCCAGGAGAAAGAGGGTAGTAGACAGGCATTGGGGGAGGGAGGAGGGAGGGGGAAGGGAGGAGGGAGGGGGAAGGGATTAACAAAGGTAGGACAGTGTTAAAACATAACCAGGTCACTTAGGGCACAGTACAGTGAGTAGGTATACATGAAATTTACAGGTAGATGAATCTGTTTCTCATAACATTCTGAAAAATCGTTTTTCTGAAAAATTCTGCAAAAGTTCTGTGTTCATTCTGGGCAGGTAACACCTGATACTGTACAGTAACTTAGTCAACTTTCTTGACTCTTCTGTCTTATATGTGTAGTGTACATCCACATTTACCCAGTCTATAAATTGGTCACATTTTTAACATTGCATCCAGCTGCAGTACATATAACCCACTTCCTGTTAGGAGGGTAGATTCGGAAGGAGGAGGTTAGTGACCTCAGATAGGGTCATTGGGGTGCCAGTTAATTAATAGGCCAGGTAGATAGGTGTGTGTAGGTAAAGGAGACAGGTAGGTGAGGGGTGAAGTAAATTCCAAATCAACACCCATTACTTTCATCTTCCCTTTCTGTTGTAGTAGGGATTCCCATGTTTCTAAGTTTCATTTCTGAAAAATGCTGAAACACCACAGATGTACAGTATATGCAAACAAGAACTGACACAATAGGTGGTGTACTGTACATATTCAAATGATTTTTGTATAGCAATCTGACCACTTTGCTGTGCACAGCATTTGGCTATGCTGTGCCAGTTAAATCCCAAAAACAAATATATATAACGGGTATACGGACAAAATGGAGAGATAGGGAGAGCAAAGTATGTGAAAAATACGGTGAAAATGAAAGGATACTAATAGAGCACTTCTTTAAATTGACGGGGAAAGTAGTCCTGTGTCCAAAGATCTAAGATGTGATTACCGAAAATCAAAAAAAAAACGATCAAAAACACCCAGCAAACTTTGCTAACAAAACAGGTAGTTTTCTTCCTGGGTGGTAGAATCGGAAGGGTGTGTAAGTGGGCGGTGCCCAGGAAGCGAGGGCGCAGTGCCAAAACGTTCCAATGTGTTGATAGGTAGATGTGAAAGTGCACATGTGGAGTGGGAGACATCTAAGAGAGGAGTGAAGTAAATTGTGTCTACAGGCTAGAGTGCTATGGTTGTACAGGACCAGGTATAGTACTGAAAGGCAGGAAAAGAGTTGTTTAAATATCATAATTAATTGCCTGTAAACTTATAAATGGAATTTTTTTTTTAATTTATACTGAACGGTAGTCTCAGAATTACAGAAACAAAATTTATGAATTACTGTACAAAAAACTAGTATTAAGTGAATGGAAACTTGTTCCGTGAATGTGAGAGAACAGTTCACGACAGTAGCTCAGACTAGTTCTGTATCATCCTGTATTTGTATGCACATGTACTGGATACATGTGTATACCATATATGCCTGGCTTTCACATTCACAAGCTACAGTGCACTTTATGTACATACAATTTGCTATGTACAGAGAAGTCTTTGACCCTTAACCAAACGTTATGAACCTGTAAAAGTTGGATCTTATGAATTCTCCAGTGGTCCACATCGAAAACAATTCCACTGGAACAACCAATGATCCTCCACTTTAACCTGGTCAAACTTATTTTTGTTAGAAATGGTTGGTGTAAATTATGAAAATTCTAGCATGTCTATCCGGAAGGATTGTGCAATAAGGGATTCCCCTTTGGTAGCATACTGTCATTATGCAAACACATGTAAAATACTGTGGACAAAGTGAAATTTATCTATCAACACTCTTATATAAAACATATATTTCACTCTTGTCCTCCCCCTACCCACCCCCCCCCAAAAGGAGTGTTGTTGATTCAATCAAATCATATCGCAGCGTAAACTTTATTCACAAGCTAAAGTGCACTTTATGTATACAATTTGTTATGTACAGAGAAGTCTTTGACCCCTGGCCTTAACCAAACATTATGAACCTGTAAGTTGGATCTTATGAATTCTCCAATGGTCCACATCGAAAACAATTCCACTGGAACAACCAATGATCCTCCACTTTAACTTGGTCAAACTAATTTTTGTTAGAAATGGTTGGTGTAAATTAAGAAAATTCTAGCATGTCTATCCGGAAGGATTGTGCAATAAGGGATTCCCCTTTGGAAGCATAATGTCATTATGCAAACACATGTACAATAAAAGTCTCACTCTGAGGACAAAGTGAAATCTTTCTATCAACATTCTAATATAAAACATATATTTCACTCTTGCCCTTCCCCCCCCCCCACCCACCCACAAGAGGAGTGATGTAGATTCAATCAAATCATATCGCAGCTTAAACTTTTTTTCTGTCTCTAAAGAAGACTTTAACAGTCAAGCTGAAAACTCCAAAAACTCCTTGTTTGGGTATTGTACTGCACTCCTCTCTTACCTGTCCCGACTACACTATTCCACTTTCCCATCTACCCCCCCATTGACCCTCATCACCCATCACCTAGTTTTACTTCCAAATCGACCATTTGTTAAGTAAAGAAATCTTTTTCTGGTATTAATTTTCTTTGTTTCGAATGACACTGATTTGACGTTTTTCAGTAGTGTTTTGGGCTTCACCATCTGGAAGGAGCTTGCTTTAACTCAACACGCTATTCGAGTGATGCATACAGTAAGTATCCTTTGACTTTTTCACACATTTTGCGATG
Source organism: Apostichopus parvimensis (assembly GCA_000934455.1). Taxonomy (NCBI): domain Eukaryota; kingdom Metazoa; phylum Echinodermata; class Holothuroidea; order Aspidochirotida; family Stichopodidae; genus Apostichopus; species Apostichopus parvimensis. Next base: position 9,508 of record JXUT01149259.1, on the reverse strand, counting down.
TTGTTTTGTCTAAGGCATTGCGCCGTTATACGTATTTTGTTTGTTACACTGTGCTGTTGTAAAGGCAGCAGATGTGCGTTAAAACTTAAAAGAGTGTGTCTCTTACACTGTAGTGTCTGTTTCTAACTAGGCTTACATCTTCTATTTAGGTATAATGTTATCCTTTCTAAAGGATATACATGTTGCATGATTTGGTCTCTGACTAAACTCAACTGACATAGCACTGTACCTACAGCATGTAACACTGTATGCATAGTCTTGTCACCCAAGTTAAGTGGAAAGAAGATATGAGAAGTAACATAATAACTGTTAAACTACTTATCTGTTGTACCATGGAGGATAACAGTTACATGGCTTTAATCAATGTTCAATTCAAGTACCATACTCCAGGTGGACAAGTTTGTTATCACATTAACCTGCACATGACCTATCACTAACCTTTTCACACTATAAAAGAACCCCAACCTTGTAGCTGTTGTTTATCACCGCAAGGTCCCTGTTGCAGAATGGATTCTTCTGTAACTGCCTAAATACTTTGACACCTACTGTACCTACTGTGTATTTTACAGTGACTAACATTTTCAATGATATATGGAATGATTTTTATGTACATGGTTTTTAACAAGTCCTGGTAACTTGGCCTTGTAATGATGCAATCATGATCATTTATACCTGTCAAGAAATTGGCATGCCCATGGAGCTATTAGGGGATGTAATGACTCCATGGTATGCTTCAAATCTCACAAAACAAAAACAAAACAAAAATCTGGCAAATAATCATATTAACAGGAACAATTAATACGAGAATGTTTCAGTAAACGTCCATTGATGTACAGACAAATTGCACGTAATTGACGATTGATCTATTTCTGAAGGATGCAGATGATAACAAAGTTGGGACAAAAAGACAGACGGATCGATTGTTAAATGTGTTTCAATCGAATGAATGTTAGTACAATACCATCTATTGTATTGTAACAGTTTCTGTATGAATGAATATGAGACTGTGGGCACAATATAGAATGAATACATGTTTAACACTTCACTGTATTGTAGAGTTAAGACAGCTAATCCACCACCACAAACACCACACTGTAAACCAGTACAGCTGCACATAGATGGAAATCAATATCTTCAGTCTTCCAGTTTATAAAGAAGAGGGTAAGTTAGTATAAATGGTAAACAGAAACTTCACACACAAAAGGGACTAAATCCCTCCCCTGTGGATAGGTGAAAGGACTGGCAAGTTAACACAAAACTTTAAACTTGGCGATAAAATTCTGTTTTTTGTCAATATCCAAATTATAAGATCACTCCTATAGTACTTTGCTTCCGAGTTCATTTTATGGTGCAAAATTTGTGCATAAATGTCAACAACGTAGTGTATCTCAATAACAGCATGAAGGAAATAGAATAAAATGTCACAGGGATTTTGTTTGGTTCCTCTTTCGTAGCCAAGAAATAAAGTTTTCGGCAAATATATAAAAACCAATTTGGAATGATCCACTGGTGGAGCGTCCATACAGTCAGGGGGGCGGATGCCCCCCCTGACGGGCTCAAATGGACTGCTTTTACCACTTTTTACTTATTCGCGATTAATGACTTTTTTATTGCGCTCTCATCTACCTATTGACATTTGTCACATTTTGTTGGTGTCATTTTCTGACAAAATGCTCTAACAGCTATTTATTCTTTGTATATCTGCAAATTAGCAAGGCCCGGAAAGGGTCATTTCCGGCGATCTAGGGAGTATCTTGACTCAAAAAATTTCTGTGCACTCCATGCCAACCCGTGGTGGCGCTCCGCTTAGATAGTGTCGAAAGTGCCCCTACAGACCATTCTCGCCCCCCCTGACCAATACCCCTAGCTCCGTCACTGGAATGATCCATTCTTTTCAAACAAGTGTCAATAAGTTTCACAGCTTATAAAAGTTTTTCAGTTATGTCAAAGCAAAAATCCTCTTCAAATAATGGATGGAACATTTTCATTACAAATAACAATCAGAAGCTGAAGCAAAGAAAGAGAATTTTGGCTCAGGGTACAACTACATACACTATTATGATAACGCTACTCAATAACAGCATCCACTGACTCTCATTTTAATAACTACATATATGTGTATATATACTTAGAGGCCTGGGAGTATGCCAATACCCTCTTATATTACTGACCATGCTATTAATAGAAGATAGAACTATACTGTACTGCTCTACATTAGTCTTGCTCAAATAACGTAATATTGTAAACTCCACCAGGAAGGTCTAAGTTGTGTTTTAATATTCCAATTGTATCTATATAATAGTGCTGCCAGTTCTGAAAGGTCAAGCTGCTGTTATTAAGTCCAGTACAGGAAAACTGATCTTAATATGTAAAGTCCACACTAGTTGTAATCAAACTACAGTTCAGTAACCAATTGCAATACAATTGCTGCCAGCAACTTCAACTTTAATAGAACAGGCTATATATTGTGTTTGGTAGGAGTATGCTGGAAGATATGGGAAAGGTCCATCTGGGTATACCAAAGGTGATCTGGGTGACCCTGATGGTGTGTGTAGTTTGCCTTGGAATGACTACTGTATGGGGTGGGTTCTTTGTACAGAGTACCTGGGTTTATACAGCAGTTATATATAGGTACATTCCATCTGAAATTGCTCCAAGAATCAAATCATTTGGGGGCACTGACAGGATTAAACCAGTGATCTCAAGGTCACACGCCCTAGATGCTCTACCAAACTGACCAAGATCCATTTAGCCATTTCTTTACTTGGAGGGAGGAGGGGCAGTTGTAAATTGTTACAATTGTCCAGCGAGGACGTCATGCAATGTTTATTGGGTATATACTTAGTCATGCATCATAGGCATAGGAGCCCAATTTGATTTGGGGGGGGGGGGTGTAATGACTTGCCCGAAAAATATTACCAAAATTGTTCGCGCGCTCCGCACCCGTTCAACATGTTAATGTACATATCATATAGGCATGCCTCAGTTATGATATCGGATGCCAATAACATACAATCATTTGCCACGTTATTACCCTTCCATATTAGTTAGAATTATTGGGGAAGTCGTTACGATAACAATGATCATAATAATATCAGTTTAATCATTGAAAAACACATAGCAAATTATTTTTCTTTCAGTAGGTGCCCGAAAAATTCTCAGCATATTGCCCGAATTTTCACAAAAAAATTTGGTTGGGGAGGCTGCAGCCACCCCAGCCCTCCCCCCCTCCTACGCCTATGCACGCCATCCATGCAATCGTTCTGGCATCATTTCATAATGTATTCCCTTTACCGTGACAACCTCCAATTTTTTTTCTACTTCATTATTTTTCCGTATGATAGGAAGATTTTTTAACATAATGGCATCCATTGCACAACTGTTGTCAAGTAGTTGTATCTCTACGTAATTTGTACAATATGAATTTACACAACTCAATGGCCCGTATGATATCACCACCTGCGTACTTTATCTACTTGTATACATATGGAATGAGAGGCAATTAACAAAATACAATACTTCAACTACTGTTGCAGGCAGGTTTGTTTTATTAATCTATCCTAAACAAAAACCTTTCAGTTTATTTGACCTGTGGTTGGTGTACTGAAACAATGGACAGTGAAGATGGTGCAGATATTCGGTATGGTGTAGAAAAAATAGTTGCCAGAAAAGACTCCTGAACTGCAATATATCACGGCGATGAAAAAAAGGTCCAGGAATGAAAAGTCTGTGGGAAACTGCGTAGGTTGCTTCAGGATGGTAGATTCAGGAAAAAGAGAGAATGGATATGATCGAAAAAATTGCGTGTAGGGACTTGAAACTGTAGAATGAGAAGGAGGGACAATGACCGGGGAGCTGGTCATGGAGGGCACACAGTGTTAAAGGTTTACCAAGGACCTTATAGGCACGGTAGAACGGGTGCAAAGGTTGTTAGGAGACATGTAAGCTTGTCACTTATAAATGTTACATTATCAAGTTAGTGGATCAGGTAGAGGAAAGTGCAAAAGTAGACCGGAAACATAAAAGAGAGGAAAACAGTAAATGTATTGTTTGTGCTCAGATAATAATCATAAACTTTATTTTAAGATGGAGCCAATACACTGAAAATGCCTTTGTTCTTCAAACAAAGATCCTGAGGAAACCGTTCACATCTAATTAAGTCGAATAAGAATCCACATAAAAAAGGAACTATGTAGGCACTTTGGGTGGTAGAATGAGAAGGAAGGGCGTTGACTGGAGGGGCCGGTCATAGAGGGTGCACAGTGTTGAAAGGTTACCAGTTCATTCTAGGCATGGTAGAATGAGGGTGCTAAGGTTGTGGGGAGACAGGTAAGCGAGGAACGAAGTTAATTGCCATTGTTCTTCACATGGCAATTAGATTCATTGGTTCTTCAAGATCATCTACTGTATATTGCCTCTAGAAAATATGCTACAAAGTCAGATAATAGTCAACCAATGTTCAAATTTCCATGCGGCTTTTAACCGCGATCCTCAAAGGCATTTTGTTCACGCTATCACATAATTTAACATTCCTGAATGTCTGCAAATAATCTGAAAGGTCAAAACTTTCAATCAGTTACAGTATATAGTGAAAATATATTATTGCACTTCAGAATGCTAAACAACTGAAGGCAATACTCAATTCATGACCTTTAAGGCTTTCAATATATACTGTTTTGAATAGCAATTATGCCATATGGTGCAAACTGTTTGACGAAAACTTGAACAATTTTTTTTTAAACTACAGTAGCTTCCTACGTAAGTCTATTAATCACCAGATAACTTAATAGGTTGAGATAAATTTATTTTCATCCACAAATTCACAGAACATTAAAAACAAGTAGCAACAACTTCACATAGCTTTGAAATGGAGGGTATCATCAATTTGCTAGGATGCTACGGCAGTTGTGCCATTCTGCAGGAGCAAGGAGCGCCTGGAGGACTTCCAACAGTCTATGTATCAGTGACAACGTAATTCAATTTGACAGCCAAAATGACTTATTACGAACCCATATATTCAGAGGTCAGAGTTGTATGTATCAAATTCTGCAAACAATTAGAACACACTCTCTCTCTCTATACTGATGCATCATCATCTTTCCTTCATGAATATCAAGATAGTGAACTGAATCCCTCTGACCATTAGAACTTTTTAACAAACAATTAAATCAAACTTTTCTAGGACTTCTTATGAAGGATCTTCACAACCTTAAAGTATCCTCCTGTAGCTACCCCAATCCCCATCCTTCCATGATGTTAAAGTTCAAACAAATCATGGAGAGGAATCTTTCATCTGTTTGGACACTGCAGCACTAGGTACAGTGCCAATTGTCACAGGGGAAAAAGCTATTTTTGCACTTGGAAGAGGCTAATAAGCCAATTATCTAGCCAGCCTATTATGTCAGATGGTCACCTTTCTATTGATATGCTATCTCCCAGCCAAGCCACAACCCAGTGACCACACAAGTCAGTATTTGGAGTGTACATAGCAAGGTATGCAATCAACTGTGTTATCAACAATTAATGGAATGTGCATTACATTCTGTTGAAGAGGGAACTATACCGTATGGGACACCATGCTGTACAGTACTATAATGTAGACTGTATATATGACTATTGCATAATACATATATTCAACATGACTTTACACTATAGCTAAACAAACTCAATTCTAATTTAGGTCAAGGGTCAATAAAGGAGACACAAACCCAACAATCATCATTGTTCTGTGCAATGTAGATGTTATGAACATGAAACTGTACCAAACATCTAAGAAAATCCTTTCTCCATTTTGAGAGATTATCACAGATTTAATGATTCTACACACACACACAAGGGCTGATGTCGGACTTGATCTACTCTAAATAGGTCGTCATTTGAGCCAAATGTGCTTCTATCCAATCTGTTACGTTTTTCCTGACTTTTATTACAATGTTTTATTTTTCGTAAATGGAGGCAAGGTTTTGCAAATGTTGAATCTACAGTAACGAACATGCTATTAACATGACCTAATGATGTCATTGGTTTAAAGTTCCTACTGGCACTACAGTATGACATCAAAGATTTACAAAGTGACAGCTCGCAGACACAACTTTTAGACTATGATATCTCCCTCACAGAACAAGATTTTTCTCAGCTGTTTGGAGGCAGAGGGGTGGGGGGAGGGAGGGAGGGAGGGAGGGAGAGGGTGGGGGACTGTTCTTCATAATAATCTCTGTCATAAGAGACGAAGAAGATGAAGGTTAGGTTTGCATCACCTTTGAGGCTCAAGTGTCAAAACACTATCATACTGAAATTCACCATAATTACAGGTATCTCTACAGTAAACAGTCATCACTGGAATTTTCACAAACTTGTGCTGATTAGATCTATACCTAATTTGTCCTTGCAAGCTAGGCTGACTTTGTTGATAACAGGAAATGTTCTCTTTTGTTGGCTTAAGAACTGTATGCCAGTAACCTACATTCTGAAGCAGTTTTCATTTTTTTTCTTTTAAACATTTTGCTATTTTGCCAATTATCTGAGAAGAAGAAAGTCACACCCTAAGACTTCTCAATTTCAATTTCTTATTCCAGTATAAATTACAATATTTATAAATAGGACACATAATTATGATACACAAAAGATGTAAAATGTACAATCATGAAAGCATGAAGAAATAAGAAATAAGATGGAGGATTAGAAGGTTGAAAGATTAAAAAGGATTATAACAGAGATTCTAAAAATCCATTTTTTTGAAAAAAAAACCATTCTTAATGGTAGATTCAGCAGGGACATGGGCAGTGACCTTTCAGTGGGGCAATGGGGGTTGCAGTGCATATATGTGTAGGAGATACTGTAGGTAAGGGAAGAAAAGACTTAATATATTACATGTTATATAAAGGCACTGTACTGATACTTTTTAAGAAAAAGTCGCCAAGGAAAGAACCTGGGCACGAAAACCAAACTACCGAACGACAGATCCGCTCTCAACCCCAGTCCCCTTGCATCGGGACTGTGATTGTGTGATCATCGTCGGGTGTGCATCGACATTCCCCTCAAAAGGGAACATGATACTACACATGATCTTAGCCAAAAGGCACTGTACTGATACCCTCTCATTGAACCTCTAACTGAACTTGCACACATCTGGAGAAACTCTTGCAGCCTCACTAATAAAGGTAGTCAATAGATCAATTGCTTAAGTGTGAAGTTACAGGTAATCCAAGCTTTACTAGTTTGGATTTATTGTGTTTCCAAGGTGTCAGACTTTGCCATCTGTTGACATCAACTGACCTTTGGCCTATTGTAAATTAAAAGGATAGGATTCTTGAATTCACTAGAAGGTAGATTTACATAGTAAGTTCATGTCAGCTGTTTGTTTGGGGTTACCATGTTGACAAAGTTTTTACATTTGAACTTTTTTGAACCTCTACCAAAAGAAAGAAATATTGAATGTTGACATGTACTGTATGATCCAGATTTAGACATTAGAGACTGTTTGGGCATACCATCCTTGCAATAATTCTTTTAATATTTCAAGTTTTGTTTCATGATCTATCCTGTTTAAACTACTGTATGTATTTAATTCGCTAACTTTGGGTGGGGAGGGGGAGGGGGAGAGGGGGAGGGGGGAGAGTTCTCTAAGTGATGAAATGTGAAGGAGTTCTCTCAAGGGGAAGATGTTCACCAGTCTTCAAGCCAACAAAAGTCACATTCATCAATACACCCACAGCACTTAGGGTAACATGCACATTCCCTTCATGGTCTTGTAATTCTATTAGGGATTTCCAGTTCTAATTTGGTACATGTCAAACAATGACCAAAATTGTCTAGCTAAAATGATAGGGCTGGTGGATTCGATAAAATGGAAAGCATTCCAAATCATCCAGTCTGTAAATAAAGTGTACTGTACAAACTACACTTTTAGTGACTGTGACTATTACAAAGTGTAAACATCCATTGTGCAGTACTTGTTGTTTTCAAGTACTAGTAGAATAATAAGCCTTTCTCATACAGTACCGTTGAATATGTAAGGTTTACAGTACTTTTAAGTTTAGCTTGTACTACCACACTTCCATGTTATCCAGTACTGTATACACACCATCCAATGAAATGTCCAATGGTTTTGGACTCAACCTGTGAGTTATTCTACACACTACAGTCACAATCACAAACATGAGAATGTATTGCACCGGTAGACTGACCAGAACTCTGTACAACTGTTACTCCATGGCTCCAACCAAGAGCAAAAATCACTGATAACCGTGCTAATTTATTATTGAATCTTCAATCTGAATATATACATTCACAATTGATACAAAACAACACAAATTCCCAAACTTATTATGGTCTGCATATTTTTACAGGCTCCTCAAATACCACAGCACTGTAATTTTAACCATGTCTTGTGTGAACGCAACGCAGAAAGATTACATCACGTTTTAACTTGCCTCTACGGTATTGAAGTGTTTTATAGTGGAGAGTGTACGGAGAATGGAAGATATTTATATAAATATTGCAGTATTCATCCATCCTTAGTCACATTAAATATTAGTCTTGTTATTTAAAGAATTAATACCAAAGTGGGTCACGAAAGAAGTCTTTTTAGTTTGCAACCATCTTTCTTTGAGATGAATTTTTAACCACGTACTGAACTACACTGGTAAGGTGAGTTTAAGTTGTTAATATATATGTATTCAAAGGCCTTTCATAGTTCAGTATGAAACTGAAGCCTGTGCAATATAAAGATGTACTGTAACTCTGTAGAATGGTACTGTGGATTCAGATGGGATCTTGATCAAGTGGGTCAGTGATGGGTCCAGAAGTGGGTCAATAGATAGCATATTTTAATATTTGATATTTTGAGATAAGACCAATAAGAGAGGAGTGAGAGAGGAGTGAGTGAGAGGGTGAGTGAGTGAGTGAGTGATAGGTGGGTGGGTGGGTTGGTGGATGGATGGATGAGTGAGTGCGTCCGAGTCTGCACGGTGGGTGGGTGGGTGGGTGAGTGAGTGAGTGTGAGAGTGTGTGTGAGTGCACGGTAGGTGGGTGGGTGGGTGAGTGAGTGAGTGAAGTACATTTTAAAGAGAAATCAAGGTGTTGTAATTTTAGGGTACCATACTACATCTTCCATCAAATATCAAAGATGGCTTTCACACTGTCTGTCTCCACAGGAAATTGATATGAAGTCACTCAAACAAAGTTTAAGTGAAGACATGAGGATTGGTTAAAGCCCAGCTGAATATTCATGAATAGTGTGTCGTTAATTAAATTGTCAACCATTTGCCAATCCACTGAAACCTACTGTTGGCATGACATAAGCAGCCACTATGAACTGTGTCCTACTTTTACTTGTAATGAGGAACAGTATATGAATGTCTTTCCTTGTTTGAAAGGTTGGAATAGGAAATGAGTAAAATGAAAACATTGCTGTTTGCAGATTCTTGTCGTTATCTTAAAACCAATAGCAAAGGTATCTATGCTGTATAGAAAATATATGAAAATTTCAATGGTCTAAACTAAACAA
>JXUT01149248.1:0-10177 GCA_000934455.1 Apostichopus parvimensis | reverse complement strand
GGGGGGGTTGTTTATGCTTTCTCCCCTTCCACAATACCCTCTGTTGGTCACATATCAGTCTGACAGTTATACCAGGCAATTTCGAGGTAATGAGTCACAATCAAATCAAATCTTTTTGTAAACAACTGGAAATTTTTTTGTGAAAATGTTCCTTGCTCCGTATCGTTCAGGGAACAAATGTGAAAGACAATTAAATAACTTGTTTTACCTAATGGCATGGTTGTGGTGGTTAATAAAAGTGTACTGTGAAAACAAGTCACAGATTCAAGCCTATGGGAATCCAAAGGTTTGTTGTCCCTTCATAAACAAAAACAAAAACAAAACAACTTTTAAAGGTTACAACTTTTATTTTACAGTATAAAAATGAAACATTCATTCAAAGATGAAAGTTTTTTTCTTTTTACTAATTCCATATTTGGTTTGTTTCTGGTGACAACACATTTTTTAATTTTTTTTGGTCTAAACCAGCAATGGAGGGTATATCTTTCAGGTTAAATGAAGGACTACCAAAGATGGGACATCATGTGCATTCCTTTGGTTTGGTCCATCACCAAAGCATGCACATCACAGTCCCTGCTCAAACAATTTGCTCAAAATTCAACAAACAGAGGCTCCAAAGGAACCACACATCTGCTTGATAGTCTCAAAGAGGGATGCATCAATTATGAACCATAATTATGCTTGGACACTGTTCACAACACCTGATGATCTTTATACATTCATCATACAGCACACAGACACTGTACAAACTGTATGAAGGTTCACACACACACAAACATTAATGTACTTGGGATGTACCTTCTATGCATTAAGTCACTGAGTGGGGAAGTCGTACACTTTTCAAACTTGGAAGTGCTATATCAGGGGTGGGTATAATATCGCTCTTGTGAACCAAAATCGGCAGACAGTAAGACTTTAGAATGTACGTACCCACTTTACATGACAAAACCAGAAATATGAAATCATTTAAGAACTAAATGATAAGAGAGCCCTACATGTGCATTGTCCATCTATCATTCCTTAATATCCATAGTTCATCAGTACGCCCTACAAACAAAATTAGACAATGTCGCATGCTGATTGTTTCAAATTTCAACTGATTTATGGTTGATTAAAACCTTTGCTCTGATTATTATTGGGTTCTCAAGAGCTGAGAAAAGCTTTTGCAAGAGCAGGTAACACTTTGTTCATCTGTGTTTCAAATATTTTGCTCTGACAATTTTTGCAATACACTAACAATTTACTTGGCCAGAGGTAGAAATACAAATCAGCTGCTTTGAAGATTTTGGAGAAATCAGGCTAATATTTTTTATCTAGGTGAGTGTCTGCATCAATGCAATTAAATATCTACTGGCATTATGTAGCAACAATTGGAAAGAAATGTATATAATACTAACCACCTGATTTCCATGCTTCAGACTCCAACTTTACTGGGCCACTAATACAATGGACATAAGCACAACATGCTGATCAGGCATGTCATGTGTCTTTTAATGTTCCATTACCACAGGATAAATTAAAGTCAGAAATTGTGATATTTATCCACAAAGAAATGTCTTCTTGCCATCCAACACATGCTGCTTTGCAGTTACCATGGCGACATATCAGCTAGTATTATTTTCAAGTGTTTTAGAATGGTTCATTCCACCCCTCTGAGGTTGAAGGTCCCATCGTACGATGATGTAGTTTGGTACTGATATTACTTTCAAGTGTTACAGGATGGTTCATTCCACTCCCCAGAGTTTGAAGGTCCTATCGTATGATGATGTTGCTATGTACTGTCCGTCCAGAGATATATCTACCGCCATCACTTTGCCATCATGACCAGAGAGGGTGTTTAGTAATGAGTATCCTGGATTAGACCAAACCTGAAAAATATGAGATCCAATCATTAGGCCAACCATTACTTTACTCTGCAAGACATGCCAGCAAACGATTATTTGCATCAAATGCAAACAAATGCTTTCATCAGATCATCTGACACTAATGTTTCACATAAATGCATTCACAGTGTCTTCATGGTAATGTAACACTTGCCCAAGGACACCAAACCTAAGCAGTAGGAAACAGATAGTCATCAAGCTTTTGGGATATAGATATATTAATTCGTTGATAAGTAATTGTACCAAGGCATTTGACCAACCAAGTAAAATGACAAATTAACGATCCTGTCCAAAACAAGATACTGCTTGAAAAAACTTCTACAAAGCCATACAGAGCAGCCACCCAAAATAACTTAAATTACCATACAAACCATCAAATGACTTAACACTAGAAAGCCATGGTATGCTATTATGTAACCTACTGTCGTACAAAATACATTCTTACAGTGAAGACAATGGACACAATGTCAATTGTCTGCCTGCTATACCACAAATACCTCATTTTACAGTTGTAAAAATAGAACAATCAGTATCCACTTACCTTGGCTGTGTTATCATAAGAGCAGGTCACAAGGTAATCACCAGTGTCTGTGGAAAGCAGAAAACAGAAGATGAATTCATGACAAGATAGAAATATGTGACACTTCATGCAAAATCTAATTACTATGTCCTCTGGCAGCTCAAAGATGGGCAATCCCCCCCATTCACCTCCACCCCCCAATAAAAATGATTAAAATCTAAAAAACGGTCATCCTGTCTAGCATAAGTTTGATATAAAAACTGGAATAACAAATTGATGACATTCAAAAACCTACTTTCAAAGTCCACAACAATGCCATATAGTATAATATCAAACGAGGGCCATTGGAATAATGAGGCTCCTCAGTTATAAGCTACAATAATCACCACAGAACTGCAGACCACACTCAAAATGACTTTGACTAAATTTAATACCATTTCCGTTTTAGCTACAACCTGGTTCTTCTTGTCTGAGTGTACCTGAGTCTACACTGCCCTTTTGAGAGAATATAACTAAAGAGAAGACACTTATCCTACACCTATTATTATTATTCCCCTCTGAATGACAATGACCTCACAACATTCTCCCTGTATTCTCAAATTTTCAGACTCTTAATTCATAGTATCAATGAAACGTACCATTTTCATATTTGGCCCCGGACACCAGGTTGTTGTGGGACGGTATCGTGTACAGACACTGTCGCTGCCTCAAGTCCCAGATTTTGGATGTGTTATCCTCCGAACCTGTGACAATCTGATAGCTTTAAGAATGAAAAAGAGCGAAGGAATAAACAATGTAACCTCTGCGATTAAAACTGTACAAGCAAAGACAAAAAGAGACGTTTCTCAATAATAAATTTTGTAAAAGTAACTTAGAAGGCCTGAGGTTTTGATCCTAGCAGAATCTTCTTCAGAGGCTAACTGAAGAAGATTGTGTTATCTTATTCTTTATCATAACTTACCCATTCGGTGAGAAGTTAATCGCTAAGACAGATTTCAAGTGTCCTTCCATGAACATTATACATCTTCCCGTTCTCAGGTCCCAAACTCTTCCGAAGGCATCCATTCCCCTGTAAGGTACAACAGAGTACAAAATCAAGATGGATTGTTCTACATAGCCAATCAAACAGTGAGCAACATGTTCCAGTGGCAGATAGTGATTGACCATAAACAATTATGCTAGAATATGGGGTTTAATTTAGAGCATAAATGCAAATATGGGAAGTTTAAACTTTAGGGTAATTTTTGTGACAATACCTGGCAGTAGCAGACATGAGTAACATCATTATGATGATTGGAATGAAAAATTTTTATTTTTATTTTTTTATTCTTATTTTCATATGTTGGAATGGACAGGTGGGCAAAGTGGGGTTTGCAGGGCACATGTGGACTCCTCACCCTGTTGCACAGAGAGCTCCATCACTCTGGAAGTCGATGGAATAGACCCCCTTACTATGTCCCTCTTGATGAAGAATCTCCTCCTGGACCTCAATGTCCCACAGTCTCCAAGAACAATCAAAACTGTTGAAACAAGGAAGAGAAATAAAAAAACTTTACTATTCACTCATCAAGATTTGTCATCAACGTCATCAAGATTTGCTCCAACCACTTCAAGCGTGCCGAACCTTGTCCCGATAGTTCTCGTTTGCCAAGTAATTTCTAGACAATGAATAGGGTAACAATGTGGTTATGGTTTACGTGGTTAGATCTTGACACCAAACCTTACGACTGAGAGTATCAGCGAGGTTAAAGATGTTCAAAGAGGGTAGTGAAAACAAGAGATCAAATTTGACCAGAAGTGACCAATATTGGTCCTTCTAGCCTATTTTGCAACAAAATAGATGTCACTTTCTGCAGTTGACTGTGGATGGCAATATGTACTCTCTATTTCACAAATACATTATTTGAACAGATGTTAATATGTTGTTCTGCCACCTGCGACTCAAATATACTAAAGTACTAAAGTATTCTGTTTATAGATGCAATACATACAACACAATAACAGATGATTAACACCCGAGCAGCCTGTTAATATTATATTGAGGACAAACACCTCCAGCTGGCCTGGAGATAAAAGAGGTTGACAGATGTCCCAAAGCATATCCTATTGTTGCATAGGGAATGGACAGGTGTTGATATTGACACTGTATTGCTCAGTACCAGCAGATTGTAGATACAGATGGATGAGTTCCTTGTAAGTTTTGTCACAGAACTTTTGTACTTTCTACACTACTTTTTGAGAGAATCTTGCAGGTATTGAAAAATGCTTGTATAATTCTGGTAATTATGCAAATCAACCACAGCAGTTGTAGTGTAGTAACAATTAAGGTTGTGCAGCAGTGGCACTGTGGTGCAGCAGGGACACTGTGGTGCTGCAGCATCACTGTGATGTGGCAGCGGCACTGAAGTGTGGCAGCGGCACTGAAGTGTGGCAGCAGCACTGGGGATTTAGGCAGCGGTATTGTGGTGCTGCAACGGCACTGGGGAGTGGGGCAGCGGCACTGTGGTGCTGCAGCATCACTGTGGTGACGCAGCTGTACTGGGGAGTGGGGTAGAGGCACTGTGGTGCTGTGGTGTGGTACCGTGGTGAGGCAGCGGCACTGTGGTGCAGCAGCGGTACTGGGGTGCGGCAGAGGCACTGTGGTGAGGCAGTGGCACTGTGGTGAGGCAGCGGCACTGTGGTGCTGCAGCATCACTGTGTTGTGGAAGCGGTACTGTGGTGCCGCAAAAGAATGGCTTACTTGGCCAACAGCCAACTCCAAGACTGTGAACACATTTGCAATTGATTTCTTTATCTCTCACCACTGCAGAAGTGCAGAATCCTTCACAAACATATGGTACTTTGAAAATTCTTCTGGGCATTTTCTTGATAAATAGATGAATCCAAAATAAATCCATATCCAAGTATTGATCTATACAATTGGAACACACCATTACAGCAACACTCACCATGTTGTTCCGAGAAATCGTCCAGATGGATGATAAGCAACCCTAGATACCTTGGCTGTGTGTCCTTCAATATTAGCTATTGGTTTCTCACTGAAGAGAGGAACAAACAAACATGTGATGGTGTAATAGAAGAACAATTTCAAATTCAGTCTAGAATCCTGAAAAGAGAAGCTTGGTTTGAATTTGAGTCTTTCCTAGGAAAACTGGTCCCCGAACAGATACACAATTGTTGGCTTCATGAGAGATATTAATAATTATACACCAACCAACACAAACAACAAAAGATATGATAATCTTTCTCAAACAGTCCCCGCCATTTCTTCCTCCTTTCCTATCCACCCCCTCTCCCAGCCCCATTTCAAAAGCAATATTCGACATTTCATGTTTGACAAATATCATGTAAAAAAAAACTGCTCTCAACTTGCCTAGTTACTAATCTAATGAGGTCACAAAGGATGCAGCATTGAAATCCACATACCTTAAACATATCACACTGCTTTAACTTAACAACTACTGAATATGCATTACCTGTCTAATGACCATAACTTCACTGAACCATCTGCCGAACAACTAGCCAGACAACAGTCATTATCTTCTAAGGAGATTGTGGCTTTTGGATGAAACTTCACCGCACCAACATGCTGTGTGTGACCTAATAATAAAAGGAGAGGTATTATTATCTCACAAATGAAGGGAAGCACTCATGTAAAAGTTTTGAGAAAATAAATTCAAATTGTATTATACACCATTTAGGTCCAAGGAAGTGAAGCATGTTTTTGGAATGTTTTTATTTTAATTTAAGAAATCTAATTTACCCTGCACAAAGATGGTTAATAATTTCTTCTTCTATTAGGATAAACAAAATTTGCATATTAGCAGTTTTACAAATATAATGTTGGCAACATTTTCTACTCTCATCTCTTTTTTTCTGATTTTGTAATTTTACAAATATATTACAGAAGAAATAAAAGAAACTCAATGAAAATATTATTATGATGTAAAAATGGTGATTATATCTATCACAGTAACTTTCCATTCAGTTTGCACTTAAGTACTGTAGTTCCCCCCCCCCCATCCCTCATTCTTTATCTACGTTTAAAACATTACTAGTTAGATAGTTGAATACAATTAAAGTAACACCAACCAAAACAGCAGCAAAAGAATCTAGACAAGCTTCAAAAATCCTTAAACTGAAAATTTACCATCTGTTCTATGCATATATCACTTAAATATTAATCAATTTTATTTTTGTAAAACATAAAACAACTAGAAGTAAACAAGAAACAAACAAAAAACAAGATGATAAGGTTTATACCTGTTAATGTTCTGATTGGTTCACATTCAGGCACTGACCATAGTTTTATAAGACCACTCCTAAAATATATGAAAATAATGGTAAGATGATATCTTGATGTCAATATAAAAGTGCAAATATTGCAGTGGCTGTATGGTTATAATACAAATACTCATCATCTTGCACCTGTTTTCATTATTATATAAGGCAAGAGCACATGGACACTCCATCCTCTTCATCCTGAACTGCAGCCATAGCCTACACCTGGGTGTCCTTAGACTTTTATACTCTTATATTTTGAGTTACAAAGTGAGATTTAATTTCAAGGATTTTTCACCACTATTGACTGTTTTGTTTTCTTTCCAGAACTACAAGTTGGAAGGCATAACATGAACCTCAAATCTTTGTCAACTTTTGTGAACGTTATTGAATCATTAATGGATGTTCATGAGCCCTTATCCCCAATTCTTGAAGATCAAGATGGCTCTTAATTTGATCAAATACATCTATTATGGTACAAGAAATTATGTAAATATATCAGATCATTTTGAACATTGATGCCATCAAAACCGAAAGTTCAGATGACTAATGGCACTCAGCAAAATTGGTTGTCCCAAAGTAGGTAGTAAAATAACAAAGAACAATACTGTAGGAGATATGTGTAGGCTTGGTGAATAGTACACCAGCTTTGAGCCAGTAAAACTCCATTTCTGGTGGATCAATAGACCTACCACTACTTTAATTCCATTTCAGTTTCTCCAAAGTGATGGAGAGAGTTGCCAATTTATCATTCTACCTGTTTGGTGTCACGATCTGAATTTGAATATAAACAACTAGTTGTCCCCCGGACAACCTCCAAAGCTGGTTTCGGTCGTCGGAACAGAAAGTTGGACCTCTCGGACGACCAATTGAAAAACTTGACCTGATAGGGTAAAATCCAAACGTCTAACTAAATAGCAGAAACAACTTATCTTACCAAGAACTTGTCGCTAGGATCTTCGAGTTTGGACTGAAGTGACAGAATGAGATTGGTCTTTCATCTCCGATCTGACTTCCTATCGCTGTGAGAGACTGGACAAAACATAAAGACAAACAGTTGTCGTTAAAGACGCTGCAATGTTTGCAATTCCGTGGTTATTGTTAACGACTTAACATGACAGTGATTCATGTTTGTCCTTTCATATGAGGTATAAATAAACTATAATGTTGACATATTTATCAAAGCAAAACGTTTAATGCTATACAGACATAATATGAATGTCCTTTAATTTATGGTAAGTCATTTAATTTATGGTAAATTCACTGCCACAAAGAAATGTATAGTGTTATAGATTGTTTAATGTTAACTGCTGCCAACAGAAGCTACTTCCAAAGTGATTTTACGATTGTACTCATATTGCTCAACATGATCATAGAAATATAAGGAACATTTAACATGTATGCCAAAGGGCTGTCCAAAATATTTCCAAACAGAAAATTAAATTACAAAATAAGACTCTCACCCTCAGATTTTTATGAAGTTCTTGTCTCTTTGCATTTCTCACTGAATCAGTAATATTTCGCCTCTCCCTTTCTACTTGAAGCCTGCTGCTTGCCCTGGAAGCGATGAAAATTTAACATAAGATAAAAAAATGTTTGATGTCATAGCTACAATTAGTAAACGACAAGAATTATCACGGGCAGACAATTTGATATTTGAAGTGTAAAGTGATGAATTTCTACACAGCTAGTGTACGGTATGGTGAAATCTAATCACCAGATCTAATTTGTGACATGAAATACAGTTGTTTCCAAACAGTTCCTGTACTACTGTGTCAAAACATCTCATAGCAACACTTCACTGGTAACATGAGGGACAGTTACAGCAGTACTGACCATACTCAATGAGCTCACAAAAGCTACAATTAATGCCAGATATTTGTGATTGTCACAATACTCAACAGTCACGGTCGTTAATTAGAACTTAATTTAATTATGCAGTTGTAGTAACTAGTTGTTGCCAGATGACTTTAAAAACTTTGAACTATTTACCGAGGTACTGAATAATCAGCGATCCAGAATCTAGCAGTTTTCAGACTTTCTGGGCCTTCGTGGTACCAGGTGGTTTCTTCCTCCTGTTGAAACAATGTAAATTTGTATTATAATTACCTTCAATTAATTCACAAGCTTTGATGGAAAACTTACTGATTGTTGTCAATCCAGTATGCCACGTTACTATATTTAACTGACATGCACACAAATCTATAAAGCTGTCCCTTTTGGTGTAAACACACCAACTCACAACTTTAAAGGAGCAGTACTTTTAAAGGTAGTCAGTATAGGCCCCAAATTATAGCACGCTATTATTGCTAGAAGTTTTCAAAAAATGCTTTCCTGGAGGTCTTTATTCTCCAAATTGTTCTCAGACAATTTTTAAGGAACACACCAGATGACTGAATGTCCCAGTGAGGAAAATTTCTTTGAAGGTTGTAATTAAAACAGTTTAAGAATTTTTACCAAAGGTGACCATATTTGAATATCTAGCATATTTGGGGCCAATACAGCATACCTTTAAGTACTACTTATGACCTCTAATTAAACCTCCATGGCTAAAACTAAAAAAGCTGAACCGATATCAAAATAATCATCTCTACAGGTCAGCAGTGTTTATTGTGTGATACTGCCCAGTACAAACGATTACGTCCACTGTAGCATGGCTGCAATGTGCTGCAGCCCATACTTTGGCCATGGTGCCAAAACTCAATGCATTCAACTCCTACACAGGGTTAAGAGGTCCATTGCAATAATAATTGACTGTGCTTCCTATTAAAACTGATTTAATATAACTCTTAAGACTAAAAACATCCCACCTACCTCCATCTTCTTCTTCTGTCTCTCTTCCTCCTCTGCCTTTTGCTTCTTGGACTGCACCACCCCTAGATCAGCCAACAGATGCCGCAACCTCTCTCGCCTCTCTGCTGGTCCTTCTCCAAACAAACCTTCATGAGAAGATACAAATCTTGCAACATTCACCTCATTTAATCATTGTAACCAGTATCTGTTTAAATTAACTGCAATGTCGAATTGACTCATTTATTTTTGTGATAGAAATTTACAACTTCCTAACCAGAATATTAGAATTGTGTGAACATGGTCGATACTTATACTTCTGCATAGGTCTGGCCACTTGAAACGGCTGTATGAATTTGGCTTCCATGTTTACTGTACTGTACTTCCCTTCAAACGGTATCTCCCAAACTAATTCCCAAATGTTTAAGAATGTGAATCAATCAAGGGAAAAATGACACACACATATAAAAATTGATAATTTGAGAAGGATTGAATGAGGGAGGGTCAGCCCCTCATGAAATTGGCAAAAAGATGAATAACTTACAGATTGGTTCGCCATTTTTTCTGAGCAGGGCCTTGACTTCAGCATCATCAGTGGTTACATTTATCTGTCTTGCCTAACAAACACAAGAAGAGATGTAAAATCATATTGAAATGAAGCAACTTTCTTATTCAATTGTTTTCTTCTTCTCATTTTGTAGAC
>JXUT01149247.1:0-13259 GCA_000934455.1 Apostichopus parvimensis | reverse complement strand
TATATACATTCTCTAGCACCATTCTCTCTTAATAAACCCCTCTTCCCTCGCCCAACCCCCCCCCTCCCCATGACATACAAGCCCTCTCAGCTCAATCTCTCCATTTTTACCTGCAAAAACTGTTTGTTAGCCTTGAGCAACTTATCAGCTGCCAATCTCTGGTCTTGCAAATCTTCTACCTCCAGGTTTTTGTCTTCAATCTCCTTCTCCAGTTTAGCCAGCTGTTCCTCGACCGAGGACTCCACCAGTTCGATCTGGTTCTTGTAATTTTCTCGATCTTTCTTGGTTTGTTGGAGAAGATCGTCAATCTCTTTCTTTAGCGAGGTATTTTCCTGGTTGAGATGGGCGACTTCGTTCGCCAAATCTGAATCAAACAAAAAAATTAAAAAATAGGGAAGAAAATAATAATAGAAAAACATGAAAAGCCAGTTTTGAAATGTAAATAATCATTGAGCTAGGGGAGAATTGAAATGGAGAAAGTTTTGGTTTGTGTTCTACCAATATTTGAATGAATAATGATTTGAGTCAGTATATTTCAAAAGTCAGAAGAATTACCACAAATTTCCTGACTCAACCAACAAAAAAATGTGACTTTAAATAACTTGATGTTGTATACTGGTGTAATATTCAATATTTATACTAATTACAGTGTGGTATTTTACTGGAAAACCAAAATAACTTGGAAGAGGCCAATTTCAGTTGTGATGTTCATCAAACCATGAAAGAAAACACGACAAAACAAAGCTGGAAGGGCAACATAGGGTGATGGGGGGGGGGTGGGGACCTCACCCTTTCACATTTGTCAAAAAAAACCCTGAAAATCAATCTGGCATTTCATGTCAACATTATTTGACATGAAATGCCAGATTAAATTTCATGAATGATTTAATATCAAAACCAATTTCCAATTTGAATGTAAACAAGGTATTGGTTAAGGTGCTTCCAACATTACAGATTAAAAGAAACAAACCCTTCCACCCCCTACTCCCCTCCCCCAACCCCATGGGTAAGAAGTAACAAAGCTTCCAACCTCTTTCTTTTCCATCCAGTTTTTCAATGAGTTGGTTCTGTTGCTGCCTGAGTTTCTGGCATTCGGCCTCTGCGGCTATCTTAGCGTTCCGAGCGGTCTCCAGATCCATGATGACTTGTAACTGTTTCTGTTCCGAGGCTTGCAGAGACTGCTCCAGGTCATCTGTCTGGGCGTGCATTCCTTGAAGTAAACCTAAACCAAATCATTAAAAACCAAAAGAGGCTTAAAATGTCCATAAAATTGTGCAGCTAAGATTATAATGTATTAATTACTTTAAACAGAATTGCAAGTATAACTTTTGTATCCATTTGTCTTGATATATTTATGATAATGATGGCAAAGAGTGGGATGGGATGAGAGTGGGAGGGGGCGGAGTTAGTATGGGAGGGGGCATGAGGTGGAAGTGACTGGATGGACACTGTGAAGAAGTTTGATAAAGAACTTATTGCAAAACAGAAAACATATGTTAACAAAAATTCCTTCTGGTATTATTCAGTTTCTTCACAAAACCATTGTTTTCTTTTCTTTCAATATGTTTTAAATGTGCTTAATTAAGACTTTTGTGTTTCAATAAGACAAATTTAGCTGCTCTAAGCCCAAGTTTGAAGTTCAAATTTTCACACATCTTACAGACTTTGTCTGTCAAAATGATACTTTCTGTCAAAATGATACTTGCAGATTAAGCCCTATTGAGTGAGCAGAACACATATGCATGTTTTCCGCTACTTGAATATCTGTGATAGGATAGTGTCACCTACACCATGCCCCACTACTCAGCCTAAGCTTCATAGCCATAAATGGAACATTATCGTAGGCTAGAAGGGATTTTAACATCCATCAGTACTTTCTACTCAGATTCCAGGGACTTTCCCCAAAGTAAGGTATAGATACAAAGGATCTCAGCATGTTACTCCGTGTCAAGTATTGCAAGTTGCTAAATTAGTGCCTGAACCTTAGACTTTATACCTTCATTTGCCTATATATAGCTTCATGAGTTGTACTGCAATATACCTCATTTTTTTCAAATGAATAGTATATTTTGGAAGTATAGATGGTTACAATGTCTAATACTGGACAAAACTAACAGTACTATGAAAAAATTTGAGTACAATTGATGTTCCAGTCAAGGGAAAACACAAGATATCACATATAGCTTAAATTATGCAAATGAGCTATGAATATTCACATATTATCACCTATCACTACATATCACGACTAATAGATGAATAATTAATGATAGTACCATGTAGGTGGGTCTGCTGTAACTTTTTCAATTTCTCTTTCCTGATTTGGGGTTCTTCAATGTTCAAGTTTATAGATATGTAGGAATTACACATATAGGCATAATTTGCATATATATATATATTACACAAGGCACTGTGGACTCCAAATTTGCAGCCCAAACCTTGCAATGGCAAAGAGGGCTTAAACAAATATATTTCTTCGTTATGGTAGTTTCTAAATAGGATGGTCTGTTTATTAAGGTGAATGTGTTATTAATTTCCCCCTTATATTTTGTGGCTGGTAATAAGGTATTGACCTGTATAGTAATTACCATATTATCTATTGATGCTGAACTATAGTCTGCAGTGGCTCATTAAAGAGTGGGTCTTGTGGGTTTGCCAGATTGCAATTTCTCTCTCTTTTAACATTGAGGTGTTTGTAAACTGTCATTATTCATTTATCCTATCACATGGGAACTTACAGTTAACTTGCCCAAAGAGTGGGGGATCCCCCTGTCAGGGGTGTAAAGTGTCACAAGGGGTGCAAAGACTCAGCAGAAGAGGGTGAGGGGGAGGGGAGGGGTTAAAGAGTCACAAACTCTCACCTTGAGTTCTATCTAATTCAGCAGTTAGTCTCTGCCTCTCAGTAGATTCCTCCTCCAACCTCTCTTCCAACCTTTCAGTTTCAGCTCTAAGACGTGAGTCTGCCTCATCGATGGAAGATGTCTGTTGTAATTCTGACCGCGATGCCTGAATTGGTTCCTCTATTCCTGACAAACCAGTCATCCTCTCTAACAGACTGTCAATGGATGCCTGTAGTCTGTTATTTGCATCTGAAGAAGGAGATGAAAGTGGTCGCGGTGGGATGGTCCAACAAGGTGAGTCATTATAATTTCACCAGTAGTATCACAGTTGTATTACAATTGTAACAGCATATTTATAACACTTTCTAAATTCATAGATAATTTGCTTTTATCAGAAAACATCCGTTAATTATGTAAAAACACAAAATAAATATGGAAATACTCCTGTGGTTTATACAGTGTACCAAATTAACCCCAACCCTGTAGTAAGGTTTGACATAGTTTTGACAAGAGCCATGATCTTATGAGCCATCGATAGACAAGGTGGGGGGTAGGGGGGAGGGGGAAGGGAAGGCACTGATGGCAAATTTAAGAGCACGGTGGTGCAGTTTTGAATTTTCATACCGATGTACAACAAACTATAATTCTTACAATGTGTTCAAAGCACTATTTAAAATGGCGCATAGAAATTTCAGATTCCCAATTCACTTTCCTGATAAATGACGGGTTGCTTTCCTGACATCTCACAGATTCATCTCACAGACTCATCTAGCATAGAGCTTATACTTTTTGTGATATTGATCAAAAACAAACGTACGATTGACATTTTGATTGAATGAATAGAAAGGCCTACTTTTTCTTACTTTACATACCTACTTACGTTGCATACACACCTACTTAATGAGTAGGTAAATACATGTAACTACTAGGAGTTACTTATATACCTACTTACATTACATACACACCTACTAATGAATAGGTAAATACATGTAACTACAAGTAGTTACTTATACACTTACTTACATTATATGCACACCTAATTACTTAGTAGTTAAATACTGACATACATACTAATAACCTTTCTATGTAACTAATATGTACTTACATACTAATAACCTACCTATGTAACTAACATGTAACTTACATACTAATAACCTATCTATGTAGCTAATATGTACTTACATACTAATAACCTACCTATGTAACTTACACAAAATTGTAGATCAAATTGTAGATTTTGTAGTTAATCTGTTTTATCGCTTTACTCTTCACCAGTGCTTTTAAATCGTTTTTTGATCTTATATTCCTGTATTTATCTGTATATGGTATATGTATTTAGTGTTTTATGTATTTATTGTTTTATGTCATTGTATATTCTAGATTGTTTGTAAAGCGCACAGATGCATGGCGCGTAGTGCGCTATATAAGATTTTATTTTCATTACATTACACATTACATTACATACTTACTTAGGGAAGAAACTACTACTTACTCGTGATGAGTTCCTCCCCATCTGAATCAAGGTCCGGGCCTGCAAACATACTCTCGGCTAGCTGTTGGGACAGCTCCAATCCTTCATCACTCATGTTAGACAATAGACTTGTGTTTGGACCAACATCATTAACATCACCTTAATCATGCAAGGGGGTGGGGGAGGGGGGAGAGGGAGAAAAGAATGAAATTTAAATTAAAAGAATTCCAGTATCAATCACAATATAAGAGCAGATTATTTTATAAGCCACTCATATTATGATGATATTGCAAATCTTTACTCAGAGCAAAGTTTATTAAGAGCCACAAATGTAAAATTATAATTTTATGTAGTCAATCACCATGAAGTTCTGTAAATGACATTCTGAGCCTACTGTGATCATTCACTTGATGAAGATACATAAACTTATGAGAAATGAAACAACAAAATGTGTGAAAATATATATATCATATTGTAGATAAACAGATATAATGACAGTGTGTTCAAACTTACCACCTCCCACTGCACCTTCCTGAACCCCTCTGTGACCCTCTTGGGCCTCCTCTGAAGGACTACTCTTTCTCCTGCCCTCCAGGTGAGATAACTTCTTGTTAATGGTGTCTTCTGTTGCAATTACTGATTTCACAGCTTGTGACAAGACTTGCAAGAGGTGGTTATTGGTTTGCTGCAGATTTTCCCTAAAATGCAAAACAATGAAGGGAGAGAAGAAAAAACCCCCAATCCATTCATTTTGTTTTCACAAGTACAGTATGAGATGCTTCAATCTTCCAAACTACCCATCACTTTTTAAAGTGACTCACTTAAAGGCATTGAAGACTTGCCCCAAACCGCGTGCGGCCATCTGAAAAGTTCACTTTCTGTTGCTTGCAAGTGACGTTTTGTTTGTGTCGCTACAAAATGCAGACAGTAATGAAATGTGATACCTTGTTATCTTTTAGCTAGACCTGAGATGTCCATCACTGCTATGGTCACTGTGTTGTGGGTATTGACCGCAGCTGTATGTATTGACTGCACACTAGTGTCTAAATACCGACGGTAGCAAGTTGTGTGTGTATTTTCTGGGATCGATGGTGGTGTCTAACTCTTCTGTTACACCTCATTCGAAACTAGGTCAGATTACCGGCATGAGACATTTCTTTGTGCGCGAGTCTTCACTCCCTTTAAGTACCCATCACTTTTTCAAGTGATGCCCAAAATACCCATCACATTTCAAAGTGATGCCAAAATTGCCATCACTGTTCCAGTGTGACTTTCTAATGCCATTTACATGTACAGTATCTAAATTCAACATTTAATCTATCCATCAGTGATGGCTACATTAATTCTTAGAAATCAACTTAACAGGATGTTGCCATGGCAACCCAACCTGGCGATGTCTCTTACCATTGTGGGTGGTTTCAAGTTACTTGTGTCAATCTAACAAGGCTTATATATTTAATATGAAAGCCACAGTCTGTCAAAGAAGGTACTGGAAAGGGAGCATTCAGCAGATAATCAGACATATGTCATTAAAATGTAATAAAGATGTAACATGTTTGCATTTTACAGGACTGTGTCATCATGATAGAACTGCAGTAAACTGTACACTCAGGGCTCATAAAAGAACTGGCGCCCAACTGCAGCTAGATGCATATAACATCAGCTCTAACACTACAGTACAGTATGTTATGTGATAAAGTCACAAAGATGAATATATATTCCTCTACATATTCTGCAAGAGGATGCATGTTGACATTGTTGTTTCCTCCTTTGGCCACTATTTCATAAGCTGAAGGTCAGAATGGGCAGAGAGTATAGAAAAGACTTACAGCATTTACACATCCCCATTCCCCACTCCCACTCCAACCCCCATCCCCTCCTTTGGCTAGTAGTGAGTCCATACTTGTACTCATATTCTTTCCGAAGCTAGCTATACTCATCCTAGTGGATATGTACTCGTATTCATATCCGGGGCCATTTTGAATATTAGCATAGGAACTAGTACAAACTTATCTAATCATATTCATACCAAGGGGGAAGTTTCCTTTTACGTGTACTCATGCTATTGTACTCGTACCACAAGACCCCCCATCCCTACCCCTCACCCCTCACCTAAACAGTGTTTGTTTAGCGATAAATACCTTTCATTGCCGATCCTATCCAGGTCAGATCTTAACAGTGATATGAGGTTGTTGGTCTCTTCATTCTCTCGTTCTCTCCTGGCTAGTACTGTGTCCTGTTCCAGGCCTCTCTTCACTAGCGCTGCTTTCTCCTCTTGAACCTTGTGATAGAAATAAAGAAAAGAAAACAAATATTATTCTTATCTTCACCTGCTCCGACACTCGTCATAAGGTCTGTCTATATAACAGACTTACTGCTATACTGTACACAGCATCCAGCTGGCTATACCTGATATATAACCGATTTGGCATCATGTGGCATACGGTATGAAATCTTGTCGAATGTGGCGATTCAGAGGGATATGGCTGATATCGAAAGGCGTCTGTCACAGGATTCTTTCCAGGCGTCCAATGTGGAAATCCAAAATGATATGCCTAATATTACATCAGGTGATTATGGTGCCCACATTTATGAAGACTGTGTTATTTGTAACTATGACATGACTTGTGTACAAGATGTAACAAGCCTAAAAACATTTTATCAACATTTAATATCAGTACCTAGATTAAAGAAAAAGGTTCTATATATCAATTTTATAAAGCTGTTGAGCTGGTCCCCCTTCAAAACCCCCCCCCCCCCCCCCGGTCCACCAAAAGGGTTGTGACCCTTTGACCTCATCTTGTTTGTTAATTTGTTCGTTGCTTTGCAAATTTTGGGACAAATAACTACTGTCATAACAAGGGGTACAAATTGTCGTCAACTTCAGAAATAAATATGTATAACAATAGTTTCAGTTATGACAGCAACTTGCAGCAAAATAAGTCTATCAGAAGTATTGTTGATGTAATTTGTAAGCATTATACAGCAAAATCAGCCAGCTTTTAAAGTTATGCATACTTTATATAATTCTGACTAGCTATTTCATATCAACGGTAAAACGGTTCCTGGTATATACTATTATAACCATGTGCACTAGCTCATAAGTCTGATGTAAACAGTCAATACATTGCTGTGCATGCATACCCATCCGTCTAACATACAGTACTGTATATGCTTCTCCAACCTTATCTTCTGCTTAGACAATTAAATACACCTCAATATCTGATTGCTTCTGGGATTGCTAATGACTTAAGGCACTGAGAAATGACATTTTAGGAATGAAACTACAGTATACGTCAGAGTAGCTTCCTAACTCTGACAGATGTGTTTTGCAAGAAAACAGGAAATAACTGACTCCTATCAAAATGAAAGGCTTTTAAACTATCGAAACAAATTATTTAGATAACTAGGGAATTCATCATTATCTTCTTAATTCACCAACTGAGTTCATTGTTAATTGTATGCATTAGGTATATACTGTACTATAGTATGTGTACACACTACATATTGTACAGTAGTGATTCATGAACATACTGTACGGATCTCTTTGCACAATTAATAAGCGACATTAGGTCTATACATAAAGTACACAGGCTTTTCGCTTAACTGTAAATTTTATCCTAATAGTTTTTCTAAACAGCTTTCCTCTCTTAAGTTAAAACATTAATCAGAATTCGATTCAGTTTCACAAAAAAATATAATATATTTACACAGAGTCTCTCAAACCAATATCAAACAAAAACATATTCTGTAATCAAGTCACATAACAAATTTTGCAAAATAATTTTGATATTTGAGACATCTCTTTTTAATATGTCATTGGGCCACTAAAGATTGAACAGCTGGATTGACTTAATAATTTAACATGTCTTTAGAATTAATGTAAAAGACAATTCTTGGTTTATGATATTCTAGGAATTTTGAATAATAATATAATTGCCCAGATACTGCCCCCCCCCTTTTGTTTTTCTTTTTTTTCTAATCATCTTGCAGAGTAGTTTGACCATTTTGCACAGTTAAGCATTTTGTGATGTGATACTGGATAAATTCAAACCCTATGTGTAAACAACACACAGTGTATGCATCCCTGGAGGTACTGTAACAGGTGAATATGACATGATTGTATAAAAGACATATGTACTCATATACACATTGTACTGTACTGTACACTTTATGTTACACATTGCAATGCACCACAATAAATGCAATACAATATAGCTCTACTGTATTATTACAACACACACACGCACGCATACTGTACCATGCATAACATTCCCTTCATACAGCTTCTACACATGTGCCTTCCATAATAAGTTATCCAAATATAATATTGCCCTACATAATGAGACATGTAAACTGTACACAGATCTGTCTAAACCTCACGTGAAGCGAGTTCCTACGGTAACACAACAGACATTTCTAGAGTACTATTCAACAGCAGACAATATGGCCATTCTCTTGAATCATGGCTGAGATAATATATGATCAATATCAAAATGAAAATTTAATTAGAAATTTGTACAAATTTGAGTTTTGCTGTCATTTTATGTTGTTAAGATAGCATATATATACAGTATATTTTTAAGGCATTGTACAGGGTAATAATACCTCCAGTTGCTGGTTAATACCTCGACCATGCTTGTAAATAATTTCCCCAACCAACAGTTCTTGACAAGAGCATGGTAAGTAGCTGTAACATGACACGGCTGAGATCGTCTTTGACGTGACACGTCTCTCTCTCTCCATTTGAATTAAGACAGACTCCTACGACAACGGAACACAAATGATAACAACGATATTTTCCTCATTTCTAGCAGCTTCAACGGATCCACGCTGTTGTAGTCCACTTAGAGAGCGATTTACATCGCTACGGTGACGAGAGACGGTTACCCTGTCTTCGTCATTTAAAACTCAGCATGGCGGGAGATGAAAACAAAACTACAATCCTCCGTCTATACTGTACATGCCGAAATTTAAACCAGCCTCCGCCAGCTCCGAGATGAGAAATTATACTAAAGTCACAAGATAAATACGACCTTTAGATCTGACAGGCTTTTCCCCCGGTGATGAGGTATATAGACAACTATGGCGATATCAGTTTCTTACTTAGCAGTTTTGCGGAACCTACTTCAAAACAACGACAGTTTCAGACGTGACGTAGAATCAGAGACAAAGACAGCTTGGGACGAGGAAGATCTCAGAACAGCGCACGCTGCCTCTCGTAACGAGAGAGACAGGTTAAAAGAGGAATGAGGGATGTGCAACTCTGCATCATCATCATCATGTTGTAAAACATGAAGCATTGATCGTCTCTGAAGCAGTCACGGCAGAAACGGCACACTTATCAAAGAATACAGTTATAATAACAGCATTGATCATCCATAACGTACACCCATATGACTGTTCCTTAATTAACTGGAGATAACACACGGAAGATGTATGACTACTGTATTCTTCATCATATATGCAACCATTCATACGTACAAGGGTTTTTCATGTCTACGGTAATTGTGGCAATAGGAGAAGAAAAATGCATTAATTTGAGAAATCCCATAAAACATCAACACATTGGGAGAAATGAGGTGAGATGGGTGAGGTTATGATATGGCTGAATAGTTTTAATACAACCTGTCGAAATGGCGGCTTTTATCCATTTGTTTAATAGTTTTTTAAGTACTTGCATTAACACAAGACTAATTTAGTTGCTTTATATCTGCTAAAGAGATGATAAGAAGTAGTTCATGGTCAACAAGTTGTCTTTATCTAAAATTAAAAACGTTTTTAGCGAGAGCTCCACAAGTTAATATAAACAGACTTTCTAAAAAAGTATTTTAAAAGAGCCGTAGTAGAGACCTTAATGGATCACCATAATAAAACACTGCAGCCATCTTTTTACCATAAACAGCATGAGAATCATCACTACGACAAAATTCAAGACTAATTCAAGACTAATTTAGTTGCTTTATCTGCTAAAGGTATGATAAGAAACTTGTAGTTCATGGTCAACAAGTTGTCTTTATCTCAAAACGTTTTTAGCGAGAGCTCCACGAGTTAATAACAGACTTTCTAAAAAAGTATTTTAAAAGAGCCGTAGTAGAGACCTTAATGAATCACCAGCGATAAAACACTGCAGCCATCTTTTGACCATAAACAGCATTAGAATCATCACTAGGACAAAATTCAATAAAATCTGAGCCTTGCATGCCCAATATCTAGAACAAAGAACTGTAATTTAATTACTTGGACCAAAAGTTTTTGCCCAGGTGTTAACCATATCAAAAGGGTTGTAAATCATGATCAGTCTGACCTGTGTGTATATATGTACTGCACTTCACAGTCTTACAAGCACCGTATTGGTAAAACCCAGTGATAAATGTGGGTTTATGTAACGCATAGTACAGGTAAGTGGTTCGTAGGCAATCCTCAACTGTTTTACCCTACAGTACACAACTATGGATCATTTAAAAAGCTTTAACAAAAAAGTTTATTTACCGGTTGTCTATTGCAGAAGGAATAAAGTAGTTTTGATAAAGAAAAAGAGTCTGTTCGTTGAAGCATTAGATGATGGAATGTACAATTAGAGTCAAAACTCTATAACAAATTTGTATATACATATCTGCTTGACGTATGCAATCTACGGTACCTTGCAGGCATGCTTTCATTTGTAATGTTCAATCCATCAATATACAAGTATAGGCCTACATGGCTTTCTTTGTACATATCGGGATATGCAGATGTATTTAAAGAATCAGCATTATTTGAATGCATCTCTACTATTTGAACATTAACCGCAATAAGGTTTCAAATAACCAGATCTCTTTTCTATCCTATATATACAGCAAGAATCTTATGTTTTCATCACTTACAACTTATAAGTACTGTATAATATCTCGCTTGACATATTTTACACAAAACGTTATTTGTGGACATTTTTTAACGTTGAGAGCCGGAATGCGTTATTGGTACAGGAGCAGGGAACACTGGGGTCAAAAGGGAAGGATACATCCATGGACCTATATCTAGAGCTATGAACAAAATCAAGAATAAATTTTGAGGTCACCGACATGAAATTGTTGGCATCTTGCTTGTCATCATGATTGGGATCAACATGGCACCCATTTACGAGCGTTCCTGCTTTCATGAACAGTATGGCAAACACCTCTCTGGAAATGAACGATTATTGCACCAAGCAGAAACATTTAAATATACACAGAATGTGTAATACTGAGAATTGAGTATAGACTATGTACTCATTACAGACTGAGTACAGACAGAATACTGTACTTAGTACAAAATTGAGTACTTAGTACAGAAGGAGAAAGTGAATCCACAAGAGGGTGCATCAAACAAGACAGGCGATGCCTCAAATGCAAATTTTGATGGCAACGATACGGTTTATAAAATACAGAAAGCAACAGTTTTTTAAGAATCTAGTCACAAAATGAATTTATCTGTCATTTTTCCTTTCTATGATAACAGCATTGTGGTAATATATGTTTCACCTATATACTTCATTAATATATTAGTTTGTTCGATGAGTCCATTAAAGATCTCATAAAGCCAACTAACACCTTTAAATTTCCTTTTGTAAGAAATTATTCATTTCCTTATAAATAGTACAGTGAAAAGGCTACATATTGAGCATATAAACTTAAGACTGAATCATACTGCTGTACTTACACAGGAAAGATATGTATCTCTTGAAACCATATATCCAGGGCTGCACTAGTCAAGTATAGGTACTTGTATACTTCATATACGGCTGTATGGTTGTACATATACAACTGTACTAACAAACGAAAACCACCACAGTAACAAGGACGGTACTACGTACTACTAATACATACAGTTGTGCTGTAGCTATGGCAGGCAACAGTCCATTCACAGAATGAATCTAGTACTTGTATATACAGTTATACACACACACACACATATATAGATATGTACAGAAAACTTTTAATACAGCATGTTTTTTGTTTTCGTTTCGTGCAGTTAATTTACGGACTGGCAAAGATGGAAGTGAAAAAACGGTCACAGTTTAT
Source organism: Apostichopus parvimensis (assembly GCA_000934455.1). NCBI lineage: Eukaryota > Metazoa > Echinodermata > Holothuroidea > Aspidochirotida > Stichopodidae > Apostichopus > Apostichopus parvimensis. The sequence continues at coordinate 909 of JXUT01149247.1, read as the reverse complement.
AATAACAGGATGCCGTCATCGACTACGATCAATACTCGTTACAAGGTGGAGTTCATTATCTTCTTCCTCATTGTCCTTGGATTAATAGAAATATTTGACTTAATAAAGTAAGACTCCTCACACCATACTCAGAATCACCAGAAAGAAATTTAGGCTTGGACGCCTCAGTTATATCATGATAAATTTATAGGAATGTATTGTATGTGAAATAGTAAGTCAAAATGACATGATAATTGCTCTGATGGACAGAAGGCTTTAGGGCCAATTGAGGATGACGACACTGGGAAGGAGAATGGGATTAGGGAGCGAGTGAGGGGTGGGTTTAGGTGGAGAGATGAATGGATAGTAAGAGGCCTTGAACCAGCAGCAAATAACTATTTTGGAAAACACATATGAATAGGAAGGTATGAACATAATTTGAATGTACTGCAGTATGTTTTCTGTTTTTTAAAGTTATTAAAGAATTCTATGCCAATCCCTTCTCAATCCCACACCCCACACCCCTGTACACCCTACCTCTTTATTGTACAATGTCATAACATCCGAACTTTGCACCCATCCATATTCATGCAAGTTCAACTATAACTTTACAATGGTCAGTTTTGTTGGTTTAATCTCTTCCAACGTTTCTTTCGATTTGTGCAAAAGAGTTATTTAAGATCTTCAGAATACTTCAATATAGGAAGAGTTACTGTATGTTAAATGGACTATGGTAACACCTCACCTCTCTCCCCCTCCTCCCCCACCCTCCCTCCCTCCCTCAAGCACTAAAGAAACCACATGTAGCTTGATATCACATTAAGAATTCTGTTTTGCAGTACTTACAGTACAATAATGAGCTGTATTCATGGTGGGAAGATTAACAGAGGATTAACACACAACCACAACCCGCAACCTAAATTTTTTTTT
>JXUT01149239.1:0-39509 GCA_000934455.1 Apostichopus parvimensis | reverse complement strand
CGAAACTAATTAATAAGGAATCACGAAACAAATTAATAAGGAATCATAAAACAAATTAATGAGGAATCACGAAACTAATTAATAAGGAATCACAAAACAAATTAATAAGGAATCATAAAACAAATTAATAAGGAAACACGAAACAAATCAATAAGGAAACACGAAACAACTAATAAGGAATCACAAAACAAATTAATAAGGAATCACCAAACAAATTAATAAGGAATCACCAAACAAATTAATAAGGAAGTATTTGTCAATGAATATTCACCCATGAAATGTCAGGAATGAGAATAAAGTCTAACGTTGTTTCATTCTAAGGATCTATGCACCCAAATAATGTCTTCTGAAATGCTGACAACATATTCGCAGTGGGAGACATAAATTAAACACTTCCCAAAGGCCACATTTTGCAAGATCCATTGTAGTGCAACATTTCACCTGACAAACCATTCCCCCCTGAGTTAGAGGCTGCCTTATAACACCATATATTACCACTTCTACATTTCACTACTGATACATTTTATCCATCTATGTCATCCTCTAAACCTTTTAAGGACACATGATTTTGAAGCTGTAAAGTGCTTTTACTCAACTTTAAAGAACATGAAGGCATACAGGAATGACAGTCAACCTTAAATACATCACCACCATACCTGTTGTTTCTTGAGTTCATGGTTGAGGGTGACAAAGTCTTGGTCAGCTTCCTCTCTCTTCAGCTGAGACTCCAGATCGGTGATCCAGTTGTCCAAATCATCGCAACCTTGATTGAAGAGGGCCTGGCTGTTCTCCTCGGATAATTTCTTGCCCTTCTCCTGGGTGGTATCTTCCAGCTCCGTCCACTGGTTCTCCAGGTCATTGATGTGTTGTCGAACCACCTCTTCTGTCTCGGGTTTTTCGCGGATAAGTTCTTCGGCATGCTGCATGGGAGAGAGTTCAGTCAAGTATGTAACCATTGGCGATATGTGCAACGGTATAATGCAATGAACAGGATTGGGATTCAAACTTACAGTCTAAGAAATCTTTTCGGATTGTGAAGTTTACAATTGCTTTCACCCGCAGGTTACTTACACCTTCAGAGGAAGTTTTTCCAAGAACTCCTGTATTCAAACTACCACAATTTTTATAACAGATTTGGTGAACATCTTGAAGTTAAACGTTGACAATATTTACACTAATCCCAATTATCTTGTTTACCACTAAGTTGTTGCAATGCAAGGCACAATCTTCAAAATTATGACTTTTGCAGACCTGGAATATTTTAAGGATTTGAAAGATTCCTAAAACTTAGACTAAACCGAGTTATATTCCGGTCAGATGTGAACGACTCTGTGTGTAACCTTCCCTGTGATTGTATAACACTAAGTGTAAAACCCCATCTGTCTCATTGAAGTCTTAAACCAGGCCAATGGGCAGGCTCATACTAAACAGAAATGTAATTATTGAGTCAGTAAGTCTGACGTTACCTCCTTAAGCTTGTGTAGCCTATCCTTGTTAGAATCTAACTCTGCTTCAAAGGTCTGGTGTTTCTGATATCTGCTGTGGGAGTTGCGAGCGTTATCGTAGGTCTCCTCCTGAGCGACCACCATCTTCTCTACCACCCACATACCGACATCATCAGCCTCCTCCAAGAAGGTTTGTAGGAGACGGTTGTCCTTCAGCTTGGCTAGTGTGTCCTCGGCGGCTTTTCGGTTGGCCTTGCGTCTGCGGCGCAAAAGATAAACACACAATGAATCCTGAGTGGATGGCGACATTTGCAAATGCAACCACAGAATTGCTTATAGTGTCACATATATATATTCCTTTCCTTTTTGGCATGGAGTAGAGAAAGATTAACAGTAAAAGTGCAATACATTGTATGCCGTGTACAGTCCAATACGATATCATCCCCTTTAAACCTCACCACATTGTGGGAAAGAAATGGCTGGAATCTTAACGAATGTCATTCAGCTACATGTATGCAACCTTCCAAGTTTAATATTAAACAAACCCAGAAATTACAAATCACCAAACCAGAAATGACAAAGGTTGTCTGCAAATCAATTGGACCCCATAATTACACCCTGTGAACCATCAATGATGTTCTTAAACAAAAAAAATGATTTTCAATTGTGGAATTATGTTTAATGGAGACCAACCGTTCTTCGATACTCTCGCATTTCTTGTTGATTTTATCTGCTGCGTAGTGATCTTCATCGCAGAGTTTCTGTCCGAAGCCCAAGACATTGTTGATCTTCTCATCGTTGGTATCCATCTGGTTGAGGAAGTTCTCGTATTTCTTGATTGCTTCGTCGCAAGCTTCCAGTGATCCCTAGGAAAAAGACATTCCATTATGTGAATAAACCAAAAGAAAAATTTACAAATGGAATGTTTATCAAGGCAAACATATCCTATCGAAATCGCCCCCTTGGGGCAAAAAAAAAAAAAAACCTTATCAGAGATGAATCTTGAGCTTGTTTTGCATGGCCATGATGAGATTTTAGGGAAAATTAATCAAAGATTTTATGAAGTAGTGAGAGGTTGGGAAAATGGTGAACATCTGATGGATAATATCCAGTTTAGCAGATATTTTTTTCTTTTTAAGATCCTCTCTCTAAATCAGTATTAATCATAAAGTATACGGACAGGGAAAATAGAGAAGTTGACATTAACTGTTTCCCCTTTTTTGGCAAAAAGTTAGGGGCTCTGAGACAAGCCATGTGCCCGAAAGATCCTCTTAGGATGGAAACATAAGGGCCTCTGCCTTACATATCACTTACAGATTTGTCTATTTGTGGATAAGCAACTTGCTCAGAATTAGAATCCCACCCAACTACTTACAGGTTGTTCAACTTTAGCCAAGAAGTTCTCCTGTTGGTTCAGGATCGAGTCGACCTGTCTGGCATCTCGTAAGAACATCTGGTGGTTGAGAGCTTGAGAGAGCAATTGTTGACGAGAGTCCCACATTTGATGGAGCTCGATCCAGCCATCATCAAGAGCTTGCAGACGCTGCCAGACAAGACATTAACATTGTCATCTATTTATTTCTTTGATTACAAAACAAAACATACCTGGACAATTACACTTATACTTTAATTTTTTGGAGGGAGGGAGGGGTGGAGAGGACACTATATATGCAATGCAGAATAGGTAACAAGGACATTGATGTCACTCTAACCAATTAATGTAATAGTAAAAAATAACTGGACACTTCTCAACATAAGAGAAATGCAGGGTTACATCCAACTGCTTCTGGTTTGGATGTTATGAACACAATATTCCATTGACAGAAAAATAAAAATAAAAAATTCAATAAAGTTCCTTTGATTTGGAGGCGTTTGAAGTCTATCACTTATTCCATAGATCTTGGTGCCATTTTGATCGACAAAATTAACATCATGATTCGACCATGGTCTTTCTTAAATTACATCCACCAAAAATGCAGCCTTAGTAATGAAATGGAACCGAAAGCTTCCATCTTTTGGGGGTCGCCGTACCTGCTTGAGGAAGACATACTGCGTGTCAGTCTGATCTGCACAGATACGCTCGCCAGTCTCCTTCATCTTTGCGTAGTTCTCCTCGTATCCATCTATCTCCTCCTTGATGGCGGCGTGCTTGTTCAGCATCTTCTCAGCTTCTGCCAGGGTCTCTGGAAGTTCCTCCGAAGCAATCTCAGTCACGGTTCTAGCGAGCCATGCCTGGAAGTCGTCGATGTCACGCAAGAATTGGTGGAGGTCTCCGGCTTCACTGAGGGCTGCTTCTCGTGTCTTCAACTGTTGGCGGAAGATACCGAGTTAAGTTTACACCGTCCATTTTTGTCTTTACATTATTGCAAAAATTGAATTTCTCTCCCAGTTTTTGTGTAAATATACTGCAAGGAGTAACGAATGGTAAACTGATACTAAATATCCATTTATTTATTGATGTGATTGAAGGATGTTTCTTCTAATGTACAACAGTGGCACAACAACATACTGCAATCGTATATAGTAATATAATGCATCGTCTGTCCTCCATTAACAAATCAAACATCACTTCAAGGGTTGTTGTCTCTTGTGCTGTGGACATACTGACATCTGTAGAATAATTCTTACCAGTTCCTTTAGTTCTTCCCATACGTCCATGATCTCCTTGTATCGCCTGTGTATCTGCTCAGAATCCTCTGGGTGCTCCTCGGCCAGTTTATCTGACTCTTTCCCCAGGTCATCGAGCTACCAGAAAGAAATACAATTGTGTTCGGTGAAATTAAATTCACTGTATGTTTAATTTTCAGAGGTAACATCTCACCATACCATACCATTTCCTCAGATCACAAAAGACTAAAACATCTTACCATATGGGAAGACCCCCCTCCCCCCTTTCCCCCAACCACAAAAAAAAAAAACACATTACAGTGACCATAACTTTCAGAGGTAATGTCACACCATACCATACCATTTCCTCAGATCACAGAAGACTAACATATCTTACCATAGGAGTTCAATAAAAGAAAGATCCCCCTTCTGCCAACTACATAAAAAACACATTCTAGTGACCATACAATTGGTTACATTACTCTGAGTATGGCATATAACCTTTTTACCCTTGTCCATATTCAACCCTTAACTACCCAACCATTAATCTTCCCTCACCCCACCCCATTCCCCTCCCCAACCCCTCAGCTATTTTACCTTGGCATCGATGGCAGCGAGATCACTTTCCATACCCTTGAGCCTTCTTTGCAGTGATGTTATGCCGGCCAAGTCGTTACCGAGGTCTTCTGTGGCAGCGATCAACCTGGCCTTGTCACGAATCCACTGAGTGGTTTCGGTGCACTCAAAGTGGTAGGTCTGCACCTCTCGTACTGACAGCACCGCATCACGCTTCTCCTTCAGCAATTTGCTCAACTCTGCCCACCTGTAAGTCAACATAAAGATTGGAAGTATTGAAATAAATTGCATATGAAGGAAATACAGTTAACTCCAGCATCAATGTCTCATGCAACAATCTACTAAGTTATCAAATGCTTTAGTATTATTCAACAATTCAAACAAAATGGGCCACAGGAAAGCAGAGATTTGTAACTTCTTCAAATTGGGAGACTAACTGAGAGACTAAGTGTAGATACTGTTAGCTGTATCTATGCAATACAATTTTGCACCCATGTTGGATCTTAAATGGTATCATTTGACAACAGCTTAGTTGTCATGTTTGATCTTTCCCATGGCAAAGCAGATACCATTTCAACATTACCTTAATCCAAGTGCAAGAAACATACACAGCACAACTCAACTTTCTGGAGGTCTCAATCTTCTGCAATTTGCTGTTTTCAACACATAAGATACCAGTGCTCAGAACAACGACATGAACATTATACTTCTCCGATCACATCATAAATAATTTAGTCTGTATTACTTCCCTATATCTGACAATTTTATGGCAATGTGCCGAGGAAGTAACTTATCCTTCTTTCAAATTTTCACACAAATTATTCAAACTTTACCTTTCATTGAGATGGTTCTGTTTGTCAGTGATTTCTCCAGAGTTAGGGTGGTCCACCTGGAGGAGGTTACTAGCTAGCTGGTTAACGACAGCGACCTTTGAGGCGTTCACCTCGACTTCCTTCTCGATGTGGTCAAAGCGAGCTAGGATGACATCGTTGGACTCCAGATCCTCTGCTGGGATCAGAGCATGCAAAGTATGCTCCTATGGGAGGTAACACAAACAATAACAATGTTGGAAACCATATGGAATGCCTCAGTATTATCTTATTCAAGAATTATGATTGGTTTATCAATCATTCTAGTAGTGCTGATCCAAGACCAGCTGTGTAAATGACACCTTAATCTTTTTGCATCTATTAATCCTCAAACTGGACCCAAGGTAGAAGACACTTATACTAATGTTAATTAATAATAAAAAATTAAAAATTGTACTTATAAAAGTACTATTTTACTTATGAAATTCAATTGGTAAAATACTACTACACCTTAGAACTAATTGTATTCTTATACCTAACATTGAGACAACTCTGGAAAGTCTATTTCCATAGACATTTAAAACAATATTCAACCCTTGATATTTCACAGTGGGCTCTCTACCTTTCTGGTGGTATCATTCTGAGGTTTTGAATATTTACTGTCCCACAAGGATACACATGTGAAGCAGTTCACTCTTCATCTTGGGCTATATTGTCAAACTAGGACAGACAGGTGACCAATATTGCTAAAATTTTCTGAGTGGAAATCTAACACTTGCATGAATATGTATCAGCTAATTCTACACTGTGAATTGTCTTGCTAGAAACTACATGTCTGGACCCGACCGTCCAGATGATGGGCATGTATAAAGTTAAACTATGACATTTACACTACTACTCCTTCAACTGAGTGACTGATGCAAAACTAGATAACTATTCCAACTACAGAATGGTCACTCCATATTCAGAACACAATGAGTGATATTATGCAAACACGAAGACATGATGCTTGTCCCAGTCCTTCCTGGAAGACTATGTGGAGTTGTTTACCACACTGAATGATAGGGTCAACTTACGTTCACTGTAAACTTACATAGTAAACAAACTCTCTAGCTTACTTTCATAAATATACAGTGTTCATATCATAAATGTTGGAGAATATAAATTCCACGATTAGGTCCAATGGTCGCTTATTTAAGCTTTACATGTTTTTTTTTATATACATAGCTTATTTTAGTATAGTTAGTTTTGTGTGCAAGTGTGTGCAATATTCATGGTTAACAGTGAGGGGGTGGGGGGGAGTTGGGTTAGGTGGGGAGATGGGTTTCAATAATGTGTGCTAACCCTCCCCTATTAGTATCATACACACAACATCTGTAAAGGTTGCTAATCAACATATTAGTATCTCTGTTGAGATGGAATACAGGAAACAATTAAATATATTAACCCAAATGAATGATATCTCTGTTCGTTAATCTGTAAGAAGTGAAAGTAACACACTCCAGGATTAGATGAAAGTTTAAACATCTCCCCTCTGGCTAGGACCTTTATCAGAGGACCAGGTCCCGCTTGTGTTATTTCAATCATAATTACAACTGCCATTACAATCGCTTGTAGAACCACTCAGTGAGTTTTCAATTCCACACTGACCTGCATTAGAAGTTGTGTCTGGGTTCAAAGGCATTTAGGTGTAACCTGGCTAATAATTGTCATGGCTAATTACTGTATATTTCAATATTTATATCAAAAGAAATCTCTCTTGCAAAATCCAGGAGGGAAACGAAGACTACTAAGGGGTAATTTCGACTGCATGCATTATCTACGTACACTGACCTAATACCTACTACACACCTATGCACAAGTATGGATACTCTTTCTGCTAATGTGTTATAGTCGATATATTTCATTCACAGTCGTGTATTAATTTTTCAGAATATGAACAGTTCTAAATCAGGGAAATACAATACTCAAATGCATGCTTTCACAAACTTAATTTGACCAACACTTGAGGAAACCAAACATTCAGTAAAAAGTCATAAATAATGGAGAGCTATTTAACTTCGAAACAATGTGCTGTTTGTTTGCTTTGTTTGGCAAATATGTGTAGTTTTGATATTTTTTTTACTTTGATATGAAAAAAAAGTCCTTGCACTTTCCTTTGATCACACCTGATTACTCACTCCCTGCATGCTACAATATATTGCTTACATGGATGTGTAAGAAAATATATTTCATTTTAACCAGCAATTCAAACAGCCCTCATTATATCAAGCACTGCTCACAAATAGACCAAACCAACCTAATGTCTCATACCATGGATACCTGTCAGTAAACCAGCATTCCAACACCTTTTCCATCACAAAAGAAAAGTCACCAATTTTACTGGAAATAAAATCTTACAGCCTTGATTCATTCTGAACATTGCAAAACAGCATTCCGGCAAATGGTTCAAAATTTATTCGTGCAATGTTGACAGTTTTAATTCATGCATAAATTTGTTTGTTGTAAGCTCATTAATATACATGAGAGTTTTACACCTCCATGACTTCTGCATTATTTCCATGACCCTAGATGCACATGATAACAAATCCACATAAAGACAAACACCTACTGAACATACTGAAATGCAAATAAGCAGCAAACTGCCAGGGCTGTTTAAGTATAAGTACATAACAGTACTGAGTAGTAACACAACAACAGGACCGGGAAGGACTCACAAAGTACAATACAAAATGGCCGAAGACAAGATGTAGATACCGTTCATACTCTCTCCTACATCCCACGTGTGACTTTAATGCTAGAAAGTTTTTGTGCCCATTTCCGGTACAAAGGTATGCAACATGTGCACAATTGATATATAAGTAACCACAGAAGGCGGTGAAGGTTTTAACGATGTAAGACAGGATTAGGAGAGAAAACTTCTTTGCAATGACCATCTTAATCTCTTTCTAAGAGAGCAAGCCTCAAACACTGCCAAGTTTGCTATGAGCACAGAACACAGGGGCGTTTTGGGAGTATTGAGCGAGACAACACACATAACAGCACCGAAGGAGGTAGATGCCTAACTTCCAATCTCACAATTGAAGCCTCAATGTAAAATATTCTTGCAATATTCATAAATATATCAATCCTGTCAGGTTATTATTGAGTGAATCATTAAAGTGCTCGTGTAAGTCAATGACAAGTTAAATCATCATTATTCTATCGTTGGAAGAAGATGAAGAATGAATAAATTGACTTCCCCTAGCAACCACTGAGTCATACATAGATAGATATATGTCTCATACACAATGTTATTCACCACCTCATACAATATAACACAATACAGATCTGATACCATGATACGTATGAAATATCGACAACAACTGAACATATAATAACATGTAGACAGTGTCTGCCAAGGAGTTTGGAAAAGGGATTCTTAGCGTGAGACAGCAGCATTCACAGCGGGAAATATTCTTTTAAACATATCAATATCTGAGATCCTTCCCTTAGAAAAATGGTTCTACAGCTATTTTCTCTACCAAATTTCAGTCCAAATAAGACAGCTGCCCTTTGGACATAAGAGACAATGGTTCTAAAATTTCATCTAATTAGAAACATTAAAAAGCAACGTGTCTTTTCTTGATAAAATCAATTTAAGCACTTAAAATAAAATATTCAAATTTAGGTTTTCTAGGAAATAAAATCGAAACATCCATTTCACTTGTTTACTTATTTATATGATTAAGGGTGAACCAAATGAGGACAGGGAGAGGGGGGGGAGGGATGGATGGGATTACATGGAATGGTGATTTAAGGAGGGCATCTTTTTTTCTAGATATTATTGGAGGTGGGACATGTGGGAACTCCTTGACACCTTTTACTACTTGCAGACAGAAACCATGTATCATATGATATTAATGGATGTGGACACTGAAATGTGTTAAATGTATCACATGTTTGAATGATAATGATACTGGTTGGCTAATCTCATGTTATTAGTAAGTACTCCTACATACATCCGGGCAAAGTAACAGTGTTTGTGTGCATGGTTTGTTACCGACACTCATGTCATATTTTTTTTTTTGGTCCTACCTGAAAACATCTCATCTGTAAAAATGGCAAAAAAGTTCGGGGAAGAACAAGTTTTAATAGAACGGCAAAGGAACGGAGATGAAAGAAAATGATGCAGGTTAAAAGATTTCCACTGTCAGACAAGAAAAGCAATTGAAGGAGAGAAAATGAAAAAAGTTGTAGTAACACTTGGTGTTGGTAAAGGCAAAATCAATTCCCCCGCCCCCCATCCCACCCAAAATTTGGCAGAAAATTGCTACAAACTAATGTAGTTGCACAGCTTCAATGTCTAAACTTTACGATGAAAACTGTTACGTAAGAAATAGCAAACACAACCACACTACTCTACAATCACAGTTTTCAATGTTGTTATTTTGACCTTGACAGTAACGGGAGTAGCAACCTTCAAAGGATGCCCTCGTCACCCCACTTCCCCCTGCTTGCCAACTCAGACTATACAGATATTAAATTCTAATTTATGCTATACCATATCCTCATTTGTCTGGTGTCTACAAGAATTTTAAATAATTTGTCAAACATCCTGATTTAAGTCAGAGTGGAAAAAAAGAAAAAAGTTTGAAGCAAAAATTCATGTGACATTTTTACCTTCTCATCGATCCAGGTCTCGACGGTATCAGCCTCGTTGAAGAGCTTGTAGAGAGAGAGGGCATCTTGGAGACGACGTTCTCGCAGTTTGGCGAGCTCCAACAGTTTCTGGTAGTAATCGTCGATTTTGTCGAGACGTTCTCTGACTTCCGGGGAGTCACGGTCCTACGCAATGAGAATATATGACATGTTTGCAGCTGGTACAAAATAAACCAATGACCTCCAAGGAGCAAACACTTCAAACAGTTGACATGTTTTGCTATATTACGATATATACAATGATAGGACCCTTCCTAGCAGTTTCACACCTTATCTAGAGGAATTAGTTTAGTATTCTATCCATATGATCTGGCTTCTTTGCTCCCATACCTAAGTTACACCAACATCAATGTACAAACTTCACAGGTTTGCAAATGAGACTAAATCGAAAACCAGAATCGGACACGCATCTTCTCTACTGGATTTCAGTGTTTATGAGTCCCTTATAGGGGCATCCGAACGGATGAAATTACACAAATATCTAAATATAGGTCGAGGCCCTTCCAAATCACGAGTGAACGAATAAATGGTTTCGACAGCAGGATGCAAAGTTTTGACACAATGCACAATACAGTGTTTCAAAACTTCAAACTTAATTAGCACACTGTCCATGTTGACATAAATATATCAGCCATAGATGACACATTTTCAATCTTTTTTTTAAAACACTAGCACTGATCTGCAGTTATCATACGTAACTACCCATACCACCACCATCATCATCATCCTTCTTTTTTTTTACGTTCACTGTCGTCGGTAAGGATGTAAATAAAAGACAGAACACATACCTGTTCACCAAGTTCATTAGCCTGCTCATGAAGTCCTTGAATAGTTTGAGCATAGTTTTGGAGTTCCTCGGAAACATCCTACGTGAGTGAAAAAAAGAAGAAGAAAGCGATTTAATGGTATGCCACCTCTCTCTGGCTCATCCATGGATGTTTCATATACACATATACAAAAACCATATACAGCACAGAGACACAGAATATAGAAGATTGGGCTAATATTTATCATAATAACTGAATATACTTTTACTTTGGTCGTATGAAGATACTTTGGTCATGAGAACATGATGGTGGTAATTTCTTCCTTGAAGAGACTTGAAACAGAAAATGGATCAATTCTATTATAAAGGAAGGTCTATCAATGATTTTTATTTCTCTAAGGAATCATCAGAGCCAAAAGACTTGACAAAACAAAGAGTTTACAGGGTGTTATAGAGCAAAAACCCCTGCCCCCCCTCCCACTAAATGAGGTGAGTATTAAATATGGATCATTCATAACTTAAATTATCAAAAGAATGAATCTAGTACATTTAAAGTCTATGAAAACAACCATCCTGAAGGAGCAATTAAGAGATGCACATGCATCTTATTCTCCCCCCCCCCTTACCCCCTCTAGTTTAAAAATAAATCTTGTACAATTTACTGCTGACTGATCGCAGTGTATAAAAATTGTTGACAGAATCTCACAGGCATTAGAGCAAATAAAAATGTTCATTAAGAAAGTGACTAATGTTTGTCATATAGTATTGAGATTGACAAACAAAACATAAATTTTGATGGATCTATGGCTGAACTTCTTTTATAGAATCATTTTACTATCATCACAAAAAAAGTGACATGTTAAGATGAGGAAAATATATATCCAAATGTTTGTACAAAACAAAAATGCAGAATAAATCAGCAGAACTCAAGTTAAAGACCACAAAAAAAGGAGAGAAAAAAAAAGAGAAAAACAGAAGGCAATGTAAGGATTGTCATAAAAAAGAAGATGGTATTGTCATAAAAAGAAATTAGTTAAAAATGTTTTCTTAAATGAACAGAGAGCAAAATCCACTCCTTTATTAATTATTATTTTTCAACGTAAGAAAGCAGTAAAATTTCCTACATATATAAGTTTCCAAAAAAAATAAAAAAAATAGAGAAGATAGTTTTGATTAAAAATAATAGTTTGCAGAAAAGGTGTAGGAAATAGTTATCAACGAAAACTTTATGAACATCCAGTTTTAGTTTATATTGAAATGATATGCCAATGTGAGATTAACTAAAGAAGGAAACAGTATTATCAAATCTTTTGATAGATAATTCAAATTCTATTTCTTCTAGATATCCCTTAAACAGATAACAAACTGTCGGTAACAACATTTCGGCTTGGCCCCTCGACAACTCCACCAGATACCACCGGGGAAGTCATGCAGAACTAAAGCCCACAACCTACTATACATAATAATCTCTGTTGTTATTTGATTAAATGGCCTGTGCATTCCCTAGGGCACCAAATTTATAGACATCTGGTCCTCTCTTGTGGTTTAAGTGGACAACATGATACCATTGCTTACACAGGCAATCATGTCTATTATACTCATGTCTATTATCTGATATATATGTGATGTACATCCTTAGTGCAGTGCGGTACTTATACAGGACAGTACAGCAATAATTTACTTTACGAAACGAATGAATGACACTACCTAGGTATCGGGGGTACCGATAAAGGTAACTCCGAACTCAACTGTACAAAAATCTGATTTCTTTTCAGTCATACCTTGTTTCAGTCATATCCTAAACATCATAACAACCAGCACATGACATTTTCTTGTCTAGTAATATGATTATCAATCTAATCCTTTCTTTTTAGGTAAAATCAGTTTGTTTTGCCATATGTTATTTCCTTTTTCAAAATTTCCAAAAATATCTATGCTGTGTATGACCTTTTAAGTAAAATCCTGAACTTCTTTTAAGCATTGACTAACTTGCGAAACAACTTAACATCACAGATAGCTTCACTCCTCAAAGCAACATAAGAAAATAAACGTGATAGCAAATGATACAAATTTTTGGATTAACTGATAACTGTTTGATGCATTCACACACACACACAAAATAAATTGGTGGAATTAAATGGGTGCATAATGAGGGCTAACAGTATGTAGGGGGAGGGGTGAATATGAATTGTGGCCCAGATTCAAAATGGTGACATGCACTCACATTACTTCCCAGAAGCTCACTGACCAGATCCTGTGAAATTTAGATAACCGTGTCAGGCAAAGGCAAACCATCAAAAACGTGTCATGAAAATTGATTAACGGCAACAAAAAAAGAAAAGTGAAAAGGACAGATCTACAGATTATTTCCGGAGATTCTCGGTAGCTACAGGAATGAAGGTTAAGCTAGATAGGACAATGTCGATGGCAGATCCCACATAGCAGTGATACACTATCCATGCTTTATGAAAACAATGTATGTCATTCCAAAGCATTTCTATCAACTTGGAAGAAAGTGATAACATGCATGACTAAGAAAGGCCTTTAAAGCAAGTGCTAATTAATCTACCGTTGAAAGAAAAAACAAAAAACTACCTCACGGATGAACTGTGGGACAGATTAAAAGCCGGTCGACACCGGATACAATCAATCGACTTACTGATATTGAATTATCTCGTCCTACTTGGCACTTTCGATGACTTTGAACCGTGAATTCAAACAATCCGGTTAGATATTTATACGGTCAAGTAGAGGGTGTGGAACACATATCATTATCTACACATGATTGCTGTTTAATACAGTCATGCAACTAGACAGTGTGATAAGCTAATGAAACGAGATGTGTATAATGTTCATATCAAGCCAACTCTCTGTGTCTCCTTGGCAATTGCTGAAGAATATAAAAGTTATGAGGAGGAGTCTGATGGGGGATATCAAAACTGTCATGATCCAAACAATTCATTCAGACTCTGAAGAAGATCCTGCTACGATCGAAACTTCAGGCCCATTTACTTTTACACATTCTCTTACATAGGCTCTTTAGTGGATAAGCAGTTTGCTAACAGTTTTTTGTTTATTTTTATTTAATTTTAATTTTATTATATGATCCAAACAAAGCAGATGCATAATGAATCAGCATTTTCTGATGATATCTTTTTACTTATATCTGAAGCCCCCAAAAATGAAAGCACTTCAATAAATTAAAAAATGGGTCCCAATATTCCCTTACATCATCGTTGGCATCTGAATTGAGAGATGAACATATCAAAGCAACAGGAACTAATTGCTTGCAGGTTTTTAACAAGACAAACAGTTCATCCGTTTCCTGTTAGGGTATGCTTTAAAGCGCTTACTAACAGTGATGTCACCCTTAAAAGCTGGCATGCTTGTTAAGTTTTTTACCTTATGTTTCTTGAGAAGAGATTCTGCACTGGCTTCGTCACGGCCGACATCTTCACTGGAAACGATGCGGAGTGTATCCACCATCCAGTTCTCCATGTCATCGGCATCAGCATAGAACTAGCAGGGAAGTACGGTGAAAGGGAAATTTTTAGAATTTAAAGTTTGATCATAGAGAATGTAAACCCAATAAACTTGACCCATAGCAAAAGGAGTAACATAGGATAATCTATACTTTAAAAAAAATACTTAACAAAAATATATACTTTAAAAATACCACATCTGTGGAGGATTGCAACAGCCAGAAAGGAATTATTTTTATCAACTTTGCCACACAGTAAAGTTATGGCTAAATATACCTAACTGAAAAAAAAGTGTTTTGCTTGATGGTTACACAATTCAGTGCAATACTGCCCTGCCCTGCTAAGTTGTTACACAAATGAGAACCCACAGATCTCACATAGCTATTAAAGTTGTGGAAAGATACTCCAAAACCTCCTATAGGGTGTCCTATGCTACATCTTTGATGAATAGTTATGTGACCCATCTGTTTCGGTGGCTGAGCAGCAGCTTTAAGTGTTGAGTGCAAAAGGCCATACCAGTCACAAAACTTCAATTCCACCTAACTTTTTCCAATGGGTCCTTAATTTGCATAGAAATTCTACATCACGGTTTACACGGTCTGTGTAACGTTAAATCCACATAACATTTTCCAATGGGTCCTTAATTTGCATAGAAATTCTAACATCACGGTTTACACGGTATGTGTCACGTTAAATCCGATCGGCCCTCACCTGATACAAGTCGACAGCTTCCCTCAGTCGCTTCTGTCTCTGAGCAGCAAGGTCTTTCAGTCTGCCAAACTTATCCTGCACATCGGTGATTCTTTCCTTGATCTGAGGTGATCCTGGGTGGTTCTCTGTGATAAGATCCTCGCCCATCTGGATGTTAGACTCTAGCTGAGCTTGGTGTCCAACAATTTCATCTTCTTGACCCTTGGGGAAGAGACAAGAACATAGCTTTGATAAACCTGATGATATTAGCACTTTTGAATTTTACATGAAAGGTGGTTCTAAAGAGTCAGTGTAGTTTGATGTAGCTACTTTTATCTAGTCACAGGAAATTGTCAGGGGAGTTGGGGGTATTGAAATAATAACTAATAACTGACCACATCAAGAAAAAAATACACACTAAGACAAATCAAACCTAACACAATAATATACAAAAAATTAAAAATCGATGTAAAAGCAGCAACTCAAACTGCCCATTTTTGTATTTGCATTGTTATTCAAAGTTATTTGCTATCTGTGATAAGTCAAATTATCACACATGAAATCCATAAGGTTTGTCCATACTTTCAGTTTGCTGTTAGGATACATTTTTCACAATCTGAGCTCCTCTTTAGAGAGCCCAGTGAAATGAAGTTAACCTTCTTTATGGAACAACAAACTTAAGTTGTCTGTGATGAACAAGGCATTTAACCATCATCAGGTATAACATTTTCTTGTTGTTACCTTGTGTTTGTTCAAGAGAAGGTTAACACTGGTGAGATCATGTCCGATGTCTGCTGACGATACGATCTGTGCCTGCTCCTTGATCCAGGTCTCATCATCTGCCAGCTCCCAGAAGAAGCGCCAGAGACGAAGTGATTCCTCTAGCTTGTCGTGTCGGTTGCGGGCCAAATCCTTCAGTTCCTCGTACTTCTGCTCCAGGTTCTCGATTCGCTCTTGACAGATCTGAGGATCTACAGGTATGTAACCTGTCAAAGTATAAAGGGAGAATGCAAATCAATTGACACTACATACATATCAATTAGATCATTTTGATGACATGAGCAGATAGGTAACTCAATTAGCAAAGGTAAAACTCAAAAGGCATTAGAAAATGTGTCTGAAAGTGTATACTTTTTTACCCACCACCATTCAGATCCTGATTAAACATTTTGCCCTTCAGTTTATATTACCTCTTCACTGCCTTTACCCTCAAACATCAAAACATGAAACCAACGTCTAATCAATTCATCATGAATATATCTTCATTCTTGAATCTATTTTTTGTTCTTGCAGCTGCCGTACAGTGTGACTTTTTCATCTTTTGTAACATGCATCAAGAACACTTAGACAAACCTGAGCCATCTGGACCCTCTGGTTCCATGTACTTGGCAACGTGTCCGTTGACCTCCTTGACTTGATCTCCGTAGGCCGCCACATCTGCTTCGAGGAGAGCATGTTTCTGGAGAAGATCTTCAACTCCCATTAGATGTTTACCATAGTCTTCTGACAAAAGAAGGACCTGCAGAACAAAGGAAAAGTCGATCAATTCACTTGAAATGACAGATGCATTTCCAGTTCTGACAGAGAAATAATTCCCTGCACTATACCAAGGTAGTGGAGTAAAATGCTGCAACAGGCAAACATCATTGAAAAACATGCTACCAAGAGTATCAATTATTGCACAGCTCATCAAAGCTACTTCTATATTCTTAATTTTTTGTCTTCACCTCCTGTTGAGTATTGCAAAATATGATTCTTGGACTATACTTTTGCTTATTACTTTTTTTTTGGTATCTTGACTTTTTATTAATTACTGTAAATCTTTGTGATTTGTGAAAGAGTAACATACGTTTATGAATAATATTTTGGTAACAGTTTCTTACCCTGGTCTCATCCATGGAGTCGAGCAGAAGTTCCATCTCTTGGAAGCGCTTGTGGATCTCCAGGGAGAGTAGAAGTCTCTGTCGTCTGCCTTTGAGCAGCTCCAGTAAATAATCCCATAGTCGTAGTACATTGTTTTTCCTATCAGAAGAAGAGAAATTTTTCATTTTCTATTTTCACCAAGATTTTATACCAGGAACAAACATACCTCCATTAATGATCTTTTGCATAAGAGCAATGCTGATGTAAAACTGTCAGAGTTCAGTCTGCACACAGAGCATTTCAATTCTGTTTGTCTCGAATTTTAACCAATATCTACAGATATTTTAAGACTCAAAGACGGAAAAAGCTGTTGCGAATATGACGATGAGAATCGCATTTATTGTGAGGTAGACAGAACTCACCCAATACGGAACACTGCTTGACCTGTGAATTTAATCACTTTTTTTCACTTTCAATTTGTTCCCAATGTACCAATATTCGTAGATATTTTCCATGATCCAACAATGGACAAATCTACAATTTTCAAATGTCTTCTCCACATGGATGCCTGATTTTCCTTCCCAATGAGGAGTGATAAATGCCTTTTTTAAATTTTTTAAAAATATTTTTTAATTTAAATTTTTAAATTTAATTTTTTTAATTTAATTTTTTTATACAACCTTGAAATGTAATATATAAAAAGTGTAGGATCTCTCTGTTACATTGTTCAAAGCATTACCTTTTTTTAAATATATTTTTTAATTTTTAATTTTGATATTTTTTATACAACCTTGGAATGTAATATAACAAGTGTAGGATCTCTCTGTTACATTGTTCAAAGCATTACCTTGCGTTGATTCTGTCAATATCGTGGTATTTCTCCTCCTCTAGTTCTTCGGCCACGGCCACCACTGCCAGAACTCTGTCCTGGTAGGCATTGATGTCTGTTTCAATAGCTTCGTGCTTCTTGGAGGCAGCTTCTACAGCTGGCAGATCGTAACCAAAGTTATCCTGGCAAGACAAAATATAAATAAAACTATCAAAACATGGGTAAAACATGAGATTTATATGAACTCTTGAACATTCAAGAACCCCAATAATCCCCCTTTGAGGGAAAAACATAAAACTGGCAAAACACTTCAAATGTAGGCCAAAATATCAACTTCAGTTCTATCAAGCAGAGCAATCTTTGAAGACTATATACCTCTCAAGTTCTATAAATACCCTTAGTAACTTCCATTAACACATTGTAAGGTTATCCATGCAGAACATTTCATATTGCTATATTTATAAATATGATGCAGGTATGAACAACTCAAATTTAAGGACACTTGGGATATTAATGTAGCATAAAAAAAATATGTATATATGTATGTTAAAAAAAACAGCAAGTTTTACTTCCATACTAGTTATTTAAAATAGCAAAGCACTTCCATCTTGGCCTGTATTTTCTTAAACATTTCTTAAATTCCATATTGTATCACTTTAAGAGTAGACACAGCTAGATCCCTAATATTATGCACCGATAAAAATACTGAGGATCTAAAAATAACATTGAACAGTGAGTGAAGGTGTTATGTCACAATAAAATACACGATAATAGCAACACCAGATACATTCCTGTCATGAAAATGTTCGGGTAAATATTACAACTTCAGAGCGATGCCAATTGCTGTCTCTGATTAGAATGAACTGTGAGAACGGAATGGTTAGATTTCTCTAGATGAAACCATTCTCACCCCCAGTAGGAATATATGTTTCCAAAGAAAGATAACATGCTAAACAAAAATTTGGGTTTCAGAGTTCAACCATATTTCATAAGTATTATCAATTCATAAAGAAAATTCAGGAAACTGAAACCATTCTCTGTGATAATTAATGCTTAACTATTGCTTAAATGTCTGACTGAAATAGATTAAAATTGATAACATCCAGTAATTTCTACGGTCTTAGGTCCTAGACACAATAGTCTAGGGTCATGAAAGAACACTCAATAGCTTCTTTCCAAGCAAGGAATGCTGTTAGACATATTAGCTTTGATGAAAAACAATGGCAAGCTGAGAAAATATGATTATTTCGATAAAGTAGCGATACCTGTGCAACCAAACGTTGATTCTCACTGAGCCAGGCTTCACGCATGGCGGCCTTCCTGTCAAACCGGGCAGCCAGTTGTTCTAGTTTCTCTTGGCGGATCAGCTCTTGTCTCAAGGCCATTTCACGTTCATGTTCTGCCTTTTCCAACTTTTCCCAGGACTGTTTGTGACAATAAAAAAATTCAACTTATTCCTTTACTGTGGTCATTTATACCCAGAATGTGACATGTGGGATATTATTTTGATTTATGAATGCCTGACACAAGTGACTGGCAAATTCTCATTCATTAACAAAACTTTTGATATGACAAGGCTAAATGGCTTTGTACATTGATAAGGCGATAGCAGTACAGGATACTGAAAAAGTTCTTGTAATTGAGGGATCAAAATGTGATGGGGAGGATGAGATGGTTACACAACAAGTTAGCCCGACAAGGGGCAGCACCACCATCAGACACAAGTACCACAACCCACTCTCCACCACACTGTCCTCTCCCCCTTCCTCCTTACCAGTAGTGGGTTTGAATATTTTCTGGTTTAACAATGTATATATAATCGACCTACTTTATTGATATCAGAGATGAGTTTGCCTTCTGCTGGTGTGTAAGGCTTCTGGTTGTTGGCCCTCATCTTGCTTTGAATGGTGAATAACAGCACTTCTAGGTTACCCTTCTCTTGGAACCTGTGTGTTAACAGATATAGAATATAGCATTAAGATGGAAGTAACAAGAATCATGCAATGCCTCCTGCATTACATGTTATAGTGAGAACAAAACACTTGTCAGTTGTTCACTGTTCTTCACACATATGAAAAATTCATGTATATATATTTGTAAGGTTGATACCATAAGTAAGTTACATATATGCTTGTTACAGATCCTATGATTCATTCAGCAGTATTCTTGAAGCTCACTTGAAAAGTGACATTCAATGAACCAGTGTGTCTTACTTTGGTGGTTTCTCCACAGTTCTGTAGCTGTTGAATGCCAGTAACTGTTGTTGCACCCCTTGAAGGGAGTTGGCGAAGGTACGGTCATTCAGGATGCTGATGGTCTGTTCGATCCATTTCAGGAGATCCGAGGAGATCTTGTCGTAGTCGGTGACCAGCTTCTCGTTCTCGATGGCTTCGCCGATGACCTTGCCAATACGCTTGCCAGAGACAGTCTCCACCTTCATCTTGGAGAAGTAGTGGTAGTATGTGACCACATAGGTGATGATGGACTTCTCGTCCGGGTGTTCCACCATGACGTCTACAGGGGAAAAAACACAAAATGGCACATATTACAACCACTTTTACTCCAAGTACCAAAATCCCTCAAGATACCCGAACAGTTAAATCCACAATCAGAGCATTGACTATATCATATATTGATCAACAATGTACTTCAGGTAAATTTAAGAAGGATGGAAGCCAATGAGAACCAACATATGACCAAACTAAAGGGATTCACAGAAAAACAAAAGGGCTACCAGATGGGATCTATTGTAAAAGTGACAAAGTGGAGCAAATTTGTATCTCGTATTTTCACAATGTACACAATTTATACGATCATGATGGTAAAGATACTGTACACCATGTGATGTAAATTTGTGCTAAATCCTAACATCTCTTTAGGTCTATATATATATTAGTATTATCAATGTTCAATGTCCTTTGAAGTGGGATATTTGAGTTTAAGTCTTTTCAATTCCACACAATTGCTCCTTCGAAAGCTACTATTGTTTGACTAAACTTTAAAGTTTCCCCTGGCAAATATTTTTTTTGTAAAGATTCCTCCTTTTCTGTCTGCCATAATGATGAAAGTTTGCTTCATCTTGGAAGTTATAAGATAATACTGATTGTTGATAAAAATCTGTCAGTCCCAAACTTGTCAGAGTCAAATAGTACAGTATGATTTTTCATCTTGTAAGGTTTTTGGCTGGTTGAGAAATAAGAGAGTGACTTTAACTTTAGTAACCAGCAATCACAACTAAATATATGATGGTGTACTGTAAGTCAAACTGTTACTTTATCTAAAGTAACATCCCACAAAACTGTGGGCAACTATTAATTGCTATTGACTTGGACTGATCTGCCTGCCTCCTTGTGAAGGAGTTTGATAGATTACATAGCAGGTAGTAGCTACTGCCTCTGTCATCCTACCAGTGACCTCTGTGAGAGGCCTCCTGATCCATTATGGAGGATGGTTATTAGATCAACAGGAAATCTCAATAGACAACCAATGTAAACACATGCTGCACAATTCACATCATCAGAAACTGAACAGTAGTGTGCAATAACAATAGTACAGTGCCAACAAAATTGGAGTGTGAAAAATTTAAACAACTAACAAAGAGACATGACCCAACTGTGGAAGGGTTTGATCAAAAATAATATCAGATTACATATATACTTTCAGCAAACATGGACTTGAAAAATATCTGTGAAAACCTTCATGGGCTAAAGGGCATGTGAATGGCAACAAGGTATTATTCTCATAATAGACCAGTTGGTACTGGGAATGACAAAAGTTTATGCGAGACAATGAGCAAAAGTCAACATAGCTGTAACCCTCTGGAAAGAACAAACTGTATTACATGAATGAGGACACCTAGAAAGTATTCTAGCCAAAATACTCCAGACAAAATGGAAAAGCGTAGACAAAATTTAATTAGAATCTTATATCCATTCAGAAAAAAAAATTTAAAAAAATGCAGTGGGTATTGACTTAGAACCAACTTTACATTGGAAAGGCAATCTTCTCAATTTTGAAGCTAAGGTATGAAAATGGTCAAAAATGGAAAACTGCCAATGCCTCAACTCGATAATCATATCTTATTATGACAGCTGCATCCAAATGAAGCCATCACATAAACCTAGACACTGCCCAGTGTAGAGAGAGAGAGCAGGCAGAATGAAAATCAAGGACTCTGATATATCCTTTGAAATTCCAGGCATGTCAATTGGATGGCATGCTAATGACGTACTGCTGCTAAACTATTCTTAGGATTGGTGGGCAGTCCGAGGATGTTGTGTACAAACGTCTTGCAAGCTCAGGCACACTGTATGCCGTTAACCCAAAGTAACAGAGAAGTTAAGTAGTACTGTACCTTGACTAGATCTGCGCTTCATTTTGGCTAAAGACTCACAGAACATCCTCACCGAAATTCCCAAAACGGCTCCTTGTATAACAACATTAGTCCTGTCACTGTAAAATTATGACGCTGCATATTACTCTGACCCGCTGGGGAACACTGTGTTCCCTCAACTTCAGTTTTTATCAGAGACCCCTTATACTTAGGCCATGGCATCTGCCATGTATCATCACATCTCTCTTAAACAAGTGACAGACAAACCAAAGCAAAGCAGATGAATTCCTTGGATAGGAGGCTACCATTGACGTTGGTGTAGTAATTATGGGGTCACCAGATATGGAATGCGCCTGTACAAAGCTGGGCAACAGCAGCAAATCAAGGGCAGCATAAAATGCAGAGTGGAGACGGTGTGTGTCATTTCATGATTGATTGTGTAACTTAATTCTACCCAAAGAAAATATTAGGATCTCCAGAAAGGTAACCAGGGAGAAACAAACTGAAATGGCACCCTCTGATGTGCAATTAAAGCGGCTGTTTGTGTTTGGGTTACAAAATTATAATTTATTAAAATAAAGCACCCTCCTAATTTTTTTATGCCAAATGAATATTAACTAGTGGTGGTTACTTACCAATTCCATTGACAAATTACCTTGCCAGGCACAGTTTTCAGTATACTAACAAAAAATTCACTCAACCCCCCTTACCACCACCATTTTTTTACTTTGAAATAAATGGTGGCTGGCACCACTGTGTATGTGATAAAACTGCATTGATATAGCATGTTGAAATTGAAAATCAATTTAACGGTTTCCAGCTTGAACTATTTTATTTCAAAAGTTTTGTAAACCAAAAAAAAAGGTTAGTAACAGTATTTAACCATTGATATTCTGGAAAACTCCAACAGCCGATTTGGACTCTCGAACAGAATTAACAAATAAAAACACAGCTTCTGCTAACAAGGTCAACGTTGCACTGCTAAATAATGCACAATTTCATCATGTTGAAGGTTTGAACAACCACAAGAGCAAACTATGGATCTGAAATTCTTCCCCATGTAATCTTTCTCATTTCACCAACTTACAAGGTTGAAGAGCAGAGCAGAGAGTTCAAGTACACTACCTACTGTAACCACACCTCACTTTGTTTTGTACCATAGATTATCCTGACAATCAACATATTAGAGATACTCACGCTTTGTGTAGTTCATGGTTCCAGAAGACCTCTTACTATGTCCCTGAGATTACTATCATCATCAATGCAAAAGTGTCCATCTTTAGTGTCAGGAGTGCTTGGAACGAATCTACACCATGTTGCTAGGTCCTACATACAGTGAATATTTCCTCCTTACTACTAAAACAACAACTACTATGCCTGTCATGTTAAAAGCCCCTAGCAAAAAGTTATCTCTGAATAACAAGTTTGTGTCAAAGTACAAAGTGTCAGATAAAGTGAATAATCTAAAAAGCCCTGGATTTTGAAGTCTGTAAAAGGCTACAAACAGTTAGTTATACACCTTACTTGTTGCCATTCCCATTGATCCCTTCCTCAACAAACATTCTTCAAGTGGCTCTTTCTATTGGATTAGTGAAACATCACTTTGAGGCTATTAAGATTTGGTTTGTCAATCTTCATTTCAGAGAGGTCCCGACAAATAGCTGACAAGCTTATTTGTAGCACAGGAAGAAGAGCTAGGGGTCACCCAAGCAAAGCAATTATATAGATGTTTACAGTGGGCCTGAACAAGTTACCTCTCCAGTTCAGATAGTTAGTCATCGATGATTTCTTTATTTACTCTGAGGGGATGGGAGAATTTATGGATGTTCCTTGGAGGATAGGGAAGCGGGAGGGCGGGAGGGGCTATGTCAATACATTTATGAATACGTCAAAAGAAACTTCCATGATCCAGTATATGATATAAGTGGTAAGTACAGATTTAACAACCCTTCACAATGAGACAATTCCAATCAAAAGCCCAAAATTACGAGGGAAAAGTTAAAAAAAAAATTAGCAATATTATACCCTCAGATACCAGGTTTTTCATGTGGTGCTGTTTTTACCAATGACCGGTCATTACCAAACATTCCATTTTTCCCTTATTGATCTACCCAATGAAAGTCCACAGAACGCTAGTCAGTAAACAGATTAGATTTCAATTTAATCAACATGGTGAAGGACAAAGGCAAACCTTTAAGCCTCTCTGTAACAACTCCAGGAACACAATTAGACAAACCCAGCAGCTCTTAAACAGCTCTTTATCAACGGAACAAACCAAATCCGAAGCGCTAAGACCACTGAACCTTGAACACATATCAAAGTCCACATTTGAATGGCTACGAATAGATACTTGCAAATAATTGTAGGAGAGAGACCTCTACTCAGCAGTTCTGTTTGCCATTATAACAGGATTATCCTTGGCACGGTTGTAGGGAAATGCCAGAAAGACAAAAGTGCTGCCAGCCAATCACAGCAAATGCCGATATGTGAGCCTGCAAAAGGGGCAGGCAGCTCTGACTTTAAATACCAGAGCTCAGCATCTCATCAAACTTCAACTTTTAAATCAAGCTTGATATGTGCAATTGTAGACACAATGTTGACAGAGAGGATTCATGGCAGATATATACTCCAGGCATTCAGGATCAGTGTCTTGATAAAAAATTCATAATATCCAAGAAGCAAACACAATTAAAAAGTCAATCTAGTGATTATCTGACTACCTGAAAACACCATGATAAGAACTTGATAGGACTGGAAGGATATGTTCTAGAGATTATTTGGTATGAGAAAAGATCACATGTATGTCACTTGCTTTCTAGATCCACCAAAACACAAAAGAAAAAGACATACTGTTCAGAACATAGAGAATGCAGCTTTAAGCTTTGTAGAAAGAAAGAAGAGGGCAGTATTTCTCAACAAAACGAACAAGAACGAATTTATATGTGTGTTACAACTCCTAATTAATAAACGGCATGGAATAAGTCAATAAGAATGCAATAGTTTAGAAAAGGCAGGTAAGAAAGAAACAATGTTAATAATTCAAAGGGATGAATCAGTCTGTAACAAATTAAACCAATAAATCAAAATCAAATGTGCTATATATACAATATGTAACTAATACAGTGCTAATATTGCCAAAGTTCGGTAATTATCAGTACTAAATTAAAAGCAACGACCAATCCCGACATCAGACAAGATTAACAGGTACATACGGTATATTTAAGTTCCATTTCTCACCTTCTGTGTCCAACAGCTTTGAAATTCCCAGATTATGTTCGGCAGCATTGAAAGCGTTGTTCAGATTCTCAACGGGGTTGGCCTTGGTGAGTTTCTCGTACTGAATCAGGTCTGGCCGATGTTTGTGAACGAGGGCGTTGAAGGCCAGGCCGTCGCGCCAGCTGCTGGTGAAGTTGCGAATGTTGACATTTTCGTAGCCGGCAGTCTTCATCTGGCACCATAGGAGGAGGGCATCCTTGGCAGACTTTGTCTCCTGGTTGTCTTCATCTTCAAAGCTGATGTCCTGGATCTATGAACCGAACAAGTATATATATGTTGACTGTGATATATACATAATACCCTTGTGACATGAAAGGTACCACTCTAAACACTGGGCCAAAAATACACAGAAAGACAAAATAGCATTGTTTGAAAATAAGATGAGTGCAGCAGCCCTTAACAAGAAATGTGCATTCACATTTCATCTTTGCATGCATAGAGGAGATCTAACATTCATTTGAAAAACATCAGCAGTATTTAGTTACGGCTACTGATATTCCATAGTGTTAATGACAAAATCTTTGCCACTAGGTGAAAAGAGGAAAGTGAGAAGAGAGACAAGATTGAAATTCTGGTTAAAACTTACCTGGAATCTCAGAATGATGGTCCAGATTAGACCAAGTGTTAGTCTGTGGTTGCCATCTACAATATCATGAGAACCCATGTTTTCCATGTGAACTCTCTTATCCTTCAAGAACTGGAGAGCTTTGTCAACATTTTCCAGACAATGAATCCTCATCTTGCCTTTTGTAGGTTTAGGCTGCAAATGTAAAGAAATCGGATCTTGCATTAGAACAGCACATTTTCGTGTACACATATTTCAGTATGGCTATACAACCTAACACCATAGTAAATTATGTTTCTATTTCAATAATATCCAATTTCAGTAATCATTCTAATCTGGATTTTAATCAATTGGCCACTTGGATACATTAGATGTACTACTGTACATGTGGATCAGTCCCCTTCCATTTGAAATCTGTTACATATTTTAATTTTATATTCCTTAAAATTTCTTTCTTGAGTATCATTTCGTAGTACAGTAGCTATGAACCCAAATGAGAAGTCATGCCCACGGAAAAGACCGAATCCAACCAATCAATATTTTTTGCGCAGCACATATTTTGCCAAATTTTATTCATCAGCAATTCGACATGCTTCTTATTTTGTGGGCCATATCATGTGCAATAATATCAAACATCAAAACTAGCAATTCCGGCCGTAAAATTCTACTTTAAGTGATAAATAACTTACTTACTTACTTGCATTAAAAGGAAAAACTTCAAACTTATTACAAAACATTCTCACATGCACAAAAAAGAAAGAAAGAAAAAATCTATGCTACAAGATTGTGAATGCAAAGCAAATCTCATTCCAAAATCCCTATTTTTTGATGTACTATTTATCAAGGAGCCCAAAAATGATTTCTTCCATCTGTCCAGCTGCATATTTGTTTGTTTAGTTTAGGGCACCCTCCACCCATCAATGTTTAATTAATATATATATCATATACAGGAACCTGAGGCTGCATAATTCATTTGTGATGATGAATCGACGCTGCATGGCTGCGAGCCACTCGAGGCCACTATTACTGTACATACACAAGCAAGGTGTGTGCAATGAAGCAGCAATATCACACTGTACTGGTGCTGTTCTGTAGATTTTGCATCTCATTATACTGTACTATCAGCAGACTACGGTTCGCATATACCCGTTCTTATTTCTAATTTAAGCAGATACCGTGGAACAGATAGCCTGATGTCATGGTAAAGATTTTGATGTATAAAGTGACGCAGGGAGGAAAATTACAAAATTGTTGTCATGTATAGAAATTTTGAAACTGCATTTGTTTAACTTGCAGTCTACTGTACCAGCAACATTAGAATCCATATTTTTCCCAGAATGTCGCCTACTGTGAATTGGTATAATAATTTGCCGACTACTCAATTTCAAAACATGTCCAATGAGCAAAATGTGAATTTTAAGTACCTGTACTATTCGAAGTCTGTTATCTGGTCTCATAAATTTAGATATGTATCTGCTCATCGTCATAGTTACATATGTAGGATCTTCAATAACAAACAAACTCTATCAGCAGTTTGAACTACATATGACTACTTAACTGGAGGTAGGTTGGCTACATACACTTGTGGGAACAAGCATACAGTATATACCTATTAAAGGTTTACAAAACTTTACAGTACCAATAATGGCACAGACCAAAATGAGAATCTTTCTTCTTCTACCTGAGAAAACTTTACGATCAACATTAATTCTCATCACCTGTAATTTATAATGTCATTACATTATAAATGCATGAAGGAAGCACAACTGTTTGTTAGTAAATGTTATAATACTGAAATCAAACCAGGCAAACTGATACCATTCATCGTATAATTGTGCTTTATCTATCTTTTATCATCTATCTTACAACATACTGTACTCCTATGTGCGTCATAGCCATTTCCTTGAATTCACAGAATAGATCTTATTTACTGATAATAAATCTCGCCAACAATCACAACAAACATATTTCTGAGATTATTTCCAATCATCTCTTTGAGTACTTCACACTACTAAAGATTTTGTAACAGACATACTGTACTGTACTTAAAAATTTTAAACTACTGTAGCAAGCCAAAACATTGATCATGCCTAGGCACTCATGTTTGAAAAAGACAAAAATGGAACGAAAAAGAAATATTATTGTTTACTACAAAACAAACGCCTTTGCTTCATAGTAACATTTCAAATCTCAAGTCTAAGTGTGAAAGTTATCATGCTTAGAAGTAAAAATAAATAAATAAATAAATAATACATTTAAAATAGTTGAAAGAATCTACCAAAGTGAAATGTTCTGCATTTTCCTTTTAAAAGTTTCCATCATAACTTACTTTGTAGCCACTCATAGTGAGCTCCCATTCATCCTGTGCAATTGGAACATAATATTTATGACAATTTTGAATGTACGGTATCTGGATGCACCAATTTTTTCTACAAAACATACAAAACAAAGTTCTCCTTAATGTTGTAAGGTACTATAGACAAATGATATGCTTTTACTGTGTACATACTGTAGGAGACAACAACATCAGTTTTCCAAATAAATACTGCTGCTCCTTTGCCCAGTTTGGTCATTAGGCAATATACTGTATTTAGCTATGTTTACTAAGTATAGTATTTTTAGGAACTTAGATTACTGAAAAATATTGAATTTTAGAATACACAATCTCAAATCTGCTTATTTAACTCTTTTTAAATGACAGAGCATTCTGTAGTTTTTCATTTCCTAACTTCATCAATTCCTAACAATCCCAAACCACTGGATACAGTAGATCTAATTCCTAATTTAAATAACTTAAAATTAGTTCAGATTCTAATTAACACAGTACACTCTCAATCTACAACGAACCATACAGTACAACTCGCTTCTCAACCGCTTTCAAAATTGTCGACTACCAGTAGTGTCTGTATTGTCTGTATGATTGAATTGTCTTTGCATAATATACTTTCTTGTCAGAAAATTAGGGTTGTTAGTTGTACAGTAAATATATTCAAGTCAAGCAAAATTTCAATTGCCATGTTAACAAAAGAAAAGCAATAAGAAGAAGAAAAAGGTTGCACACAGCATTTTACAGGACACATTCCTTCAGCTGACACTTGGCCCTGTTCAATAAGAACACCCACAGTGTAGTAGTAGTGGTAATTCACAGATGAAGCTAATACACTGTAGCTGAGCTGTGTGTGCTAGCAGTCTGAATGCCACACCCCACACATATGAGTGTGTACAGTGTAATGATGATGATGTGGAACTGCAATAATAAAGCTCATAACACTGCATAGTGCATCAAGTTCAGATCTTCATTTTACCACACACTGACACTGCAGTGTTGTTTAATATGGTGTCTAGGCATTTAGAAAGCAGTGTTTTCTTGGGTTTAAATTTTGTTATCGTGGTTCGAACTTTGCAGTTATGTATTCAAGGGAAAATGTATTTGTAAAGATTTTGGAGTATCTGCAGGTTTTTCTATCCTGGTGACCAAGAAACTGTAAATGCCAAGATCTGAAGAAAACCCTAATATCACAGTAGCCTTAGAAAAAAATCCTTACTTATACTGACAAGAAGGTTTAGTATGAATTAACATAAGTAACTAAGCTGTCTTGAGACCCCCGGAAACTGCTTGAAAATTGTCATATGGCACTTGCGACAAGAAACTGAACTGATATTTTCACATATTTTAAATTTCATACAGTTCTTCGTCTGAGATCTATCTCACTCTGATATTTAAGTGTGTTCCCTTTGCTGAAATCCCTACCCCTGAATGTGCAGAAACATGACTACTTTTGCACAAATTAACATCATTGTTCAATACCTATGGCCATGTTCCAACACGATACAGTAGTTGACCCATTCATTGTGGCAACATACTAAATCAATTTGGAATTACCAGGCTAGCAGCAGCCATGCTTTTTAAGATCGATCACAAGTAATTCTTCTAAAAAATTTCAAAAGAGTTTAAAGTGCAGTACATTCCTGCATGTACTATAGTATAGATTGCTGTTGGTTCCACGCCCCTATGATCACAAAAACATTTATGAACAGACCTATAATACAAGTTACCCATTCTGAATTGGTTCTAGAGTTCTGAAGTCACACTTGGAGATACTGTTAAGTGTTTACATATTTGCAACAACTTGATCACGGAATACCTAAAATTATGAGTCCCTGTAATCACACTAACCAATGCTAAATGGAATAGATACATGATAAATTTGTTAAGTCTTGTAAGTACAATCCATAGACCTAAAATATGAGTGCTCACACAACATACATTATTTGTGCAAACTGTTGATGAATAAAGGGTATCAAAAAGTGAAGTAGTTATGGTGAAGAAAGTCATGGGATGGGGGGTAAGGGGTTAAGTTGGATAAAAGGTATGAGGGGGACCATGCTAAAATTCATTCCACTTTTTGAAAGACATACTGCAGGTAAATAGTCTTCACCCTGTACAGAAAAAAAAAATTAACAAGAGAAAGAAGAAGGAAGTGCAAGAAAAAGAAGAAGGAAAAAATTACTTTCATTACAACTTATTACTGAAAGCCAAAAACAATTTGTGTCGCAAAGCTTGTGGGAAAAGTTTACTTCTTCAGAGGTAAAGTTTTTCTTGCCTCTTGCGATTTGTTATTATAAGGAGGAGACAGGTATGAGAAGCCTTTGAGCCATACACCTGTTTTTCTATAATTTTAACTCCTTAAAGGAGAAAGATGTATATATTCAAGTCCTGCTATATTTATCATTCAAAACTTGAAAGCTATAAGCAGCAGTCATTCGTTTCACTCCAGGCAAGTATAGGCAGTCGGCAGGTGTCTACGAATCATTTGAAAACATTCTTGTCTGCGATGGTAAAGAGGGATTGATTTTTGCAAAGGTTTGGTTATAATGCATTATTGCGAAGCTCACAGTGTCAGAGGCTTCAGGTTATCCAGCCCATGTCTTTGATGCACAATTGATCATGTTTTACCAGCAACTTTGCAAGTTTTTCAAAGTAAGTTTGACAAGTCCATAAGTATGCATCTCACCCCCCTCCCCCATCCCCCTCCCTATCCCCCTCCCCCCTCATAGATCCAGATCTGTATTATTTGTTATCTGTCTAGATTATGAAGGCAACACATATATACCAAGAATAAATCAAGGCTATTCAAAGGCCCTATTTGTATTTACATCAAAGACGATACCATTGGGCCTGGTACCTTTTTAATGTCTAAGTTGTTGGCAACCACCAAATGACCTTTCTCATATAGTTTAACTACAGTCATGGGATAAATGACAAAGTGCTGTATCCTAACCCTTAGAAAACATACCAAGTGCTAGTAATGTTTATAAACATAGGAGGATCAGAAATAAAATATTTTTAGTACAAATTCCCAACAAATGAATAATTCTTTCTGTGTATAGTACAGTTAACCTTTCCCACACTACAAAATCCAAAAAATTCAGAGACACAATTTCGCATCCTGAATTTTGCAACAACTACCAAAGAAATCAACAAAAACCCACAAAACATGAAAATCCATGAAAATGAAATCAATGGTGTCTATGGTAGTGGGAAGTCCTGTAAAACATTACTAAGATATACTATACTGTTAAGACTTTAAGATAACCTGTACATGTATAGCATTACATAACAAACTATACTGTACGTCGATTAACCATACACCAGTAAACATTTGAAGATGATTATAACTACTTTTTGAAGTGACTGATTTATCAACCCAATAGGCTTGATCAGGATGACTGGTTGAAGGTTAAGTTTGCTTTAAAGATCATCAGACCTAAAAGTGGGTGGGTGGGTATATTTACATTCAGTCCAGTTTAAATTACATGACGACGATAATGTACAAAGGTTAAGTAGTAGTGTGTGGACATCTATACACGTGTACTCAATATCACTGCATAGGTATGCACGGTGGTGATTAACCGAGGTATGCATCTCTCACTGATGAGTAACTTTCAAAGGCAAACTGCTTGCCCTAGATAGATACTCTGACTGTACACTGGACAAAAGCCCCCCCAAAAATACACAAAAGCTTGCAGCCATAGGATGTGGTACTGTACAATAAGTTGACCCTTGAAATAATTGATTGGTTTATTCACACTAATTCCTTTGACAATTCTATCAGCTTTAAGCTGAATGGCTGTTTTTCTTAGAAACACTTCCACTATTGAACTGAGGATACTTTGCGATGAAAAATTGTTCCAAAATTTTTTTAAACGATAGAGAATTACTGGACATGCAGTAGATGTTCTTAAATATATATCACCACTACTTTCATGTGCTCAGTAAGTAAAGCTATCTACTATAAGTGAGAGGAACTAGGTGCAATGGTGAAACTATAGTAACTCTGTCCTACAGTACTCCCCTAAGATGATCATCAATAGTGATAGTACTGTATATTATGCAATGAAAATGAAGCACTGGAAACTGTCAGCTGCTCTTTTAACTGGATTACCAAGAACACATTTAATTTAATTGGCATTGCAAAGTAAAAAGTTGCTATATACTGTACAAGAAGTGTAAAGATGTTAATAACAGTTTTGTTCACAGGAACCATACATTAAGAGCCTGCCATACCAAATTTGAGCACTAAATAATTTCCTGTAGTACCATAATGAAATATATAGGCCTACATACACACAGAGTCACAAAGTACAAGTATCAATTTGATGTAGTTTCCACCTGTAACTTCTGATAATTATGGAAAATGTGTTCGCACAAAAAAAACTAACATACATGTACAGCTAGTGTGAAGAGGACTCTGATATACACCACAGGAAGGACAGATGTGATATTCTTCATAAAAGTAAAATGATTAATTTGAACATGAAAAAGTTAGGTATATTGATAATATTAAAACTTAACTTCAAAACCAACTAAACCTTACAAAAGAAATGTCCACATCACATGAAAGGATATATAAGTTTAAGAATTTTTTTTTATCCTTCTGTGCTAATCAGGTGTTAAAGATTAAGTTAATGTTTGGTCCAAAACGTTTCTTTTGAACCCCAGTATTATATGTCAAATGTTTCCTACGTAGCAGGGAGCATAAATGTGAAATGATTGACAGAATGGTAGATGTAAGGACCTCTATTGGTCACTCCACTTACCAGGTGCTCTCCCGAGAGGACCTCTAAAAGACGAATAAGCTGGCGTCCATCCTTTAGATCATTGTAGAGGTCCGCGATGCGGGAGCCTACCCGCTGTAGGTGAGAGTTTACCCATTTGGTGAAGGTTTTCTTTTGCACCATTTCACGCTCATCTGGTAAAGCAAGACGAGAACAAACATTGCATCAGA
The DNA here is from genome assembly GCA_000934455.1 of Apostichopus parvimensis. Lineage (NCBI taxonomy): Eukaryota > Metazoa > Echinodermata > Holothuroidea > Aspidochirotida > Stichopodidae > Apostichopus > Apostichopus parvimensis. Next base: position 6,278 of record JXUT01149239.1, on the reverse strand, counting down.
ACCACTTGAAGAAATTTAGGCCCATGTGACGATACCTCAAACTCTTAACATTGCTCTCCTAAATATTTTTACACAAAGTTTCATAAGAATTTCAGAAAGAAATTAAGAATGAATACAACTTGGATTTAAAGGGGCTGTACAGTATGTACAGTATACTAGCTGGCTGGGTGTTTCATATCCTAACTTAACTATGTATATTAATTTCTCCTTCAAGTTGAGCTCTTGTTTAGGTAATTAATGCAACCTCCCTGATGCATTAATAATTTCAAGTACAGGACTATTTCTTTCCATACAAAAATGCATTCAGATGGTCATTTACACCCAGTTTAATTTACAAGAAAAACTTGCACTCCCATGTTTTAGTGGGCCCACAGACTAGGTACAGTACATTTTTGTACAAGACCTGCTAAGAAAGTGGCATCTATAGGCCTGCTGTGACAGTAGGAGAAGTGTTGGTGTTTGGTTTTAGGTTTAAGACAACTGAACATTGTCAAATTTCTACACCAAGTATAATTTTGGTGCTTTAAATGTATGATACGGTGTGCATCGCACAAAAGTGATTAATGTTGCACACACCATGAATCGTGCTTTAACAGTGTTACAATTTGGGACTTTATGTATTCCTGAACCTCTATGAACTTAATAATTTAAAAGTGACAATATTATTAAAGTCTGTAGTTGCTGTAAAACCAATAAAGTTTACACACAACTTGTATTAAAAACCTTGCTAACATTGCATTCAATTTAGAATCATATTTATTACTTATAATTACTCCTTTGAACTGCAGTCTGAGCATCTTTACAACTCTGCAATTTGCCACACATGGTATACAGTAGCTAAGTAGAAACTGCAGTTTCTTATATGCAATAAAATGTCTCATGTCCAGATATAATCTGAAGCTGCACTCACTGAAAATGCTACACTACTGTCTTTTGTTTCACCTCAAACACATGCAAGTCCATATAGAACTAGACTAAAAAGTACATAAAAAATTGTCCACCCCAACCCACCTCCCATGATAAAAAAAATATAAAAAAAAAAAAATGCGGAAAGCACTTTCAACATCATGCGGCTGTTTTCAAGATAGACATGTCCACATTTGTTGAGACTGTAATAAAACATATCCGTTGAGAGAAATGCTTCTTTCGTCACACCTACAGTAAAACCACATACACACATAAAATGTCACACAAAGCTCTAAGGCTGTAAATAATTGATGCAGCAAACACATGACATACTGTACTGTACAACAGACCTGTACGGTAAATTCTACACCGTCTACAGCTAGCTAGATTCAAAGGCTAGCACGGAGGTGGCTGATCTGGTGTTGCTTCCTCTGTTCATTTTTTCTCCTTCTTACCTGGATTATATACAGCTTGTTCGACAGCAAAATCTAAGCCGTCCTCTAGTTCGCATTCAGCTCAAATAAGGAAGAAGTTAATGCCAATCACGTTAATGGGGAAGAAATGAAGTTATGAGGTTAAATTGGGATCAAGGCACGGACAACAAACGAGATGGAAACTTGCGGGTGTTAACATGGAGTGGGATCACTCTGGGTAAATTAAAGGGATGCATCGAGATTCCAAAAGGGTGTGATGGTTGACATCCTTTCCTGGACGGTTTTCACGAAGACCACTGACAATTCCTGAATGTAGGAAGATGGCCAGTTGTGGGAGGGTATAAAGACTGGAGGTTGTAAGCAATAAGGTAAGGGGGATAATATTCAGCACAGTTCATGAAAAGATTCAATAGTAAACCACATTCTGGATGTTAATAGAGTTGTAGAGAAGGGTAAGGAGCATCTCCATGAATGCCGACAAGCTGATACAGTCAGTGAGTAAGCTAAGGGTACAGTAAGGATGATGAAACATTGGATGCTGAATGGCAATGAGTAAAGATTATCAATGCACAATGAGAAACAAAACAGCTGCAAAGGATATTGAAAATGAGTCAGGTGTTCAAATGCAATTCCATACTACTGTGTTTGTAATGTTAACTAGATGATGTAGAATCAGAGCACATACAATAAGGATAAAGGTGGTATTAATGTATAAACAACATAAAACTTAATTATTGACCCATCCATCGAAAACATATGTTGATGTTCCCAGGGTTGAAAAATCTGTTTTTGAGCTTCTGTAGGTCACTATTTCAGCCAATCTGATGACTGCAGTATGCTAGCATGCTTTAGAGGCCATTGCATTCTATTAAGTTTCCACATGACTAATCATCTAAGACCATCTTGAACAGCATGGAGCCAAAGGGCCATTTGTGGAGTTCCAGTCCAATGATCCCAACTATCTTGAACTGGTTATGACAACCTTGGGAGTTTTCTTTAGAATTTAAATCCTACAAAGTTTAAGAGGATACTTATTCTAAAAGAATGACTATAGAAGCTTAAATCAGACAATGTATGGACCAAGGCCAAATTAAGACGCTAGCCGACAAGTGTTTGCAAACAGCGGGAACAAATGCAGCTCACATTGAAAAGATCTATACCTGACACTTACATTACATATATAGAAAACTTTTGACCAAGAAATATTAGATACAGGTTGATGGACATCTTTTTTTCACCTACATTATTACAATGCGTTGGTCTATAAAACTATATGATGGCTACAGATTTTCATCACAACTAATGCCAATGTCATACAGTTTATAGTGAATATTGTCTCAAAATAACCTCAACTAAGTCAAACATCTGAAGTTTCTACTTTAACATTTACTGTAATAAAGAGACAATTTTTATCCTGTAGAAAAATTTTAGTCAGTAAAAACTGAAACAGCAAGGAGACGTTAGTGGAGAAGCATGAGTAGCAATTGCATGAGGTGCAGTGACATTTGCCACTAGTGGTGAACAGGGACACATTGCATGGTAACTTGATGGAGAAGGAAATGAAACTGTTGGGTCACAAACTGCTGCGAGACAATCTTCGATTGTTAACCTAAAGGTGTTCTTACCGGCCAATGCCTTGATCCTGGACCGCTCAAAGAGCTTGGCCCCGCCCTGGTCATCAAAGGTAGCCTCTTCATCCTTCTTTTCCCATCTTGTCTCAATCGACATGGCTGATTGATGGACTCAGCCTACAGAAAATGAAAGAGGAGAAAATTAACAACCTAAAGATTTAATTTATGCTGAAATTAATAGTTTTAAACTATTCAGCATGAAGCATTTGTTTACTAATACTATAGTACCTACAGTAGCTACTGTACTTCAAATATGATAATTATGAACAAGCTCTACATTTGAGTCTCTTAACCCTTCAGATATTTATAATGGTATACTTTGTGTCTTATTAACAAAGGCAATTGAAATGTAACGTTCTTACCTTCTTGAGATAAAAATATAAGATTTCAATCCTTAAAAATTATGCAATGATATCAATTCAAACTCATAATAAAACTAATCCATTGCACATCCTTCCTTGTAAAATGTTGTTCGCTAATTATTTTCCATTAGAGATCCACACCATTGACAGGATTGTGCTGTTAATCAATAATCCGGCAAAAAATAAAATACTGCAATGTTTTTTATGTAGTCCTTAAGATACACAGTGTCACTAAGTAACACACCCATAAAGTTGCAATGCAATACTGTTCAACGTTCAAACAGCTGCACACTTGCTACAGTACTGTATGTCAGTTTTCCAATGAAGCTGTCTTATAGTCTTAAATTTACAAAATAAATTCCAAAGGTAACTTCTTTTTTTTTTGAGACCAGGAACAACTGATTTCAAAATTTGATAGGAAAACTGCCTCAGCTCTGCTCCAAGTAAAATATCAGAAACAAACTGTAGGTGGTGTGAACCGAATAGCAGAACGTATCTCACAGTTTCTCAAATGAAATCATCCTTCCATGAAGAGTACAGAACGATTGACTGTAGTACTGTGCATATGAGAAGACTACAGAACTTCATCCCACGTAGCGGCAGAACTGTGTACACTGTCTGACTCACCACCCTGCCAAACACAGCTAACTCATTATCAATGCAGTCGTGGATAGGAGAAGCCTGAGCACACTGTAATGAGGGAGTGCTTTGATGATGGAAAGCATTGCAGTACTGTCAAACCAGAAGATTATGAAGTGTGCAGGACGATACACAACTTGATAAGATTTTCTGTGTGAAATGTCACTGTATACGGTTTCCACATGGATGCAGATCAAAGTTAGCATTACTGGGAAAAACTTCCCGCCAAAGCAGTAAACGTTTTCCTACCAAACGCAGGATTCGTGAATGGTATACGAGGAACACAAAGTAGTGCATTGTTCAGAGTTACGATGGCAAATACAATGATTGGTATGCAGACATTCCTACTGTACCTAAAACTATATAACTAGAGTTACACTGTAAATAACTACAGCGTGCAGAACACAGTCTTGCACTGTTGGGTACTCATCAAAGAAAAGTCTACAAAATAACAGACCATACAAGCTAGGTCACATATCTCCAGTAATCACATTTACTGAGTTCAGAAACTAGTAATGCATTCCAATCCTCGCCTTGCAAACAACCAATCATTTGTTGGCGAGTATATCTACAAAGGATGCCATTTCATATTGTTTCGTTGTTCTTTTAGAGTCGCTACAATTGTCCTAAACTTCTACTCTGATTTCCAACCCTCCTCTGATGATGTCAACAGGGTAAAGCTAACGAGAATAGGAAATTATCCTCTGCCTGTTATGACCGAGTTCATAGTGCCATTGACTGGTCAGGAAATTAAGTTGATGGTTAACTTGAACAATGTATAGTTTCAACACTCATCTCAAAACTGTTCCCCCCTCCCCCCTCCCTCACCTCTTTTTGGGATTACTGTACTAATTTTCACCAATTTCAAGTTATTCTCTATATAATTTTTCTTGAAAGTGATATTCTTTTCTTATGTGCTACTGTACCAGTGACTTAAGAATCCTGAAATAAAATAGTTCAAAATCAGTTACTAGTCAACCAGGTACAGTAGGGATGACAAAGACAGGAAGTTTTCCCATTATAGCAGTCAAAGTTAGTTACAAAATGTACTTTACAAGGGAATTCTTTTCTCAAATTAAAACTCAATGCATTCTATCCTCCATCTGCATGACCTTCACCTCAAAGGTAATCCAGGGAGGAATTCTAGGGTGCCTTGGAAGGACTCACAATGTCATTTAAATCCCCAAACAATGAACCTTTTGTCTAGGCCATAATATGGCATGGTGGACACAAAAAGAAGATCTACACTTAGTGTACAGGACAGTGAATATTGTTTATAAATTAAACAGCGTTGAACTTTGCTCCCACAGATGATTAATGCATAATCTGTTAATTAAATTCTAACAAAGTGAAACTACATTAGGTATTGAAATACTTCTGTAAGTGCCCAAGCTGTGAGGACATCTACTGTACAGTACAGTGATTGCTTAAAGGAGCTGGTTGAGCAATGAGCTTGCATGGTTTACACCTCCACGTACCCCTTTAGGGGATCAAATTGTTATGTGGTTGTACAATTTTCTTTTACAACATGTTTGAAATACCTCAATAGAGCTTTTTACTGTTTCAAACATTTTTATAGCAAATGTAGATAAGTGTAGCCTATCTGTACAAGTTACATCAGTCATTTCAGCACTGGTTTATTTCGTTTTATTTATTTGTTTTTCACAACATATATACAACAAAAGTAGGGAATACAGAGAGTTATGGAATGTGAAAGGAAGCGCATCAAGAAACCCTTGTGGGCTTATCTAGTGTTACACTCCCTGTACATAGAGTACACAAATAACTTACACAAAAACAAATTAAGAAAAGAACTAAAGAAAGAGAAGAAAAGAAGGAAAGTCAAGTGGAAACAACATTCTAATCATTTGTTTTGAAAAGTGGGGCATTTTACTTGAAAAAAACATAGCACCTGGGAAGGTTCATGGATTAGTAATGAAGTACCAATTTGTCCAAAACAACTGCCTTTAACTGTTCATTGTTTTTTACTGGTGACCTTGACTGATATTTGACCTCTACAGAAAGCAAGATGATTTCTTTCACTCACCTACGGTTGAAAAATGATCCATGGATATACCAATTATGAAATTCATTTGTTACTTAGGGAGCTAGGGAGTTAGCAAGGTTTTTAAGACTGAACCCTGGTGACCTCATGACTATAAAAAAAAGGGCCAAAAAAAGGGCTCTTGAACTTACTAAGATAGATCTTAAACCAAGTATGAACATCACAAACTTTTTTAGTAATCCCAAAACTTCGAGCAAAACTTGGATATTTATAAGTGACTAGCTTACAGTACCTGTCTCCT